>JBBPBT010000013.1:3896733-3916726 GCA_037974875.1 Cicer bijugum
ATTCAACTTAGATTCCAAAAAACTTAAAAAAAAATAATTTTAAAATATTTGAACTTTTTATATTAAAAAAGTTTTTTTTAGATTTTTTGGTACTTAATTTAAACTTTGTATACCAAAAAATTTAGAAAAAAATTTCGATACACAAAAGTGGTTTAGAAAATTGAATTTTATGTACATAAAAAATTTTTCAAATTTTTTAAAACACATTTATATACTTAATTTTTTTTTCTTCATGTTTTTAAGAACACAAAAATGTCCCAAAAAAAAATATAAAGTTTGACCTTTATTTTTACAATAAGAGTAAAATTAAATTTGTTTAATATATGGGATAGAAGTTTAAAAATTTGAGGGTATGAGGTAAAAATTTCTGCATAACCTTCAACCGACACTTTTCAATATTAATGAGTGTTTTGTAATGAATAATGGTAACAAACTGACAAATATCGATATTACTATATTGAACGTCATGTTTTAGATTCAAATTTAAAATTTCGTAATTATATGAATTACTATTGTAACCTTAAAGTACTAGTTCAAATTATGTCAAAAATAATTATAAAATGATTATTAATGCGATTTTGATTAATAAAAATTTATAAATTCTTAATTTTTTTTAAAAGTAAAAACTAGATTATTAGAAAAGAAAAGTAAACTAGATGGCTAAAAAAAAAAAAGGTGCGTGAGTTACTTCACTATAGTTGAGGTGATAGGAAGGTATCAAACTCAATTGTAAAATTGATCCCATTAGTGTTATTTGATTAACAAAAATTCTCTTATCTCAATTTTTGTTAGAAAAACAAGGATTGAGTTACTTCACTATATTCTTTCCAAAATAAAAGCATCTAACACTGTCACAAGCACAATAACGCATTTCCACCTAGAAGATACTGAGTAGCGGAAAAGTGAGAAGGAAGCACTAACCGGCGGCGGATACATGACCGGCGAAGAATATGCTGGCCCTCCCGGCCCCAAACTCACCCGTCTCGTCTACTTCGTCGGCGCCGGAGGTAATCCAATTTCAGATCACTCTCTTTAATGTTCGCAATTTTGATCGAATTTCATCGCTGTTACGTACGGTTTCAGTGGCCTGCACCGTTGCAATTAACAAGTGGCGCGAGTTCGAAAGGAACTCAATCATCCGCCAGCAGCAGGAAGTCAAGGGAGTAGCAGAGATCCCTAGTTCGTCGGATTCTGTTGCTGTTCACAAAGCTCTCAAATAAGGTTAGGGTTTTGTAGTTTATTTTTTATTATTATTTTTGTTGTTGCGATATGCAATGCTTACATGATCAATGTTTTGACTTGATATGTGGTTGTAAGATGATGATTTTGAATCAAATGAAGTGTGTTGTGTAGTGGCGGTTTGTCTCCTTAGCTTTGAATGTTACCGTTTTCATTGTGAATGTGAGATTATGATTAGATTAGGTACTCATATTTGTTGGTTTTTGCTACAAAAAATTGTAAATGGATAGTTATTGTAAGACTTGTGAGTTTTTTAGTATTATATTGGAAAGCAAGGTTTTAAATCACAGTCATGGTTTGCAGTTGCAATTTGGATGTTTTCATAAATCTACGGTGGAACGAGTAGTAGGATCCAAGAAAACCTAAAATTTGTCAATAAAATGTAAACATTATTTCATGAAAATAACCTACAATTTGTTATTTGAGTGTATTATGCAGAATTATTTGCTACATCTCACTTTAGTTGTCTGATATGAACGACCAAATGTACTATTGGATTTTAAAACGACTTCAGATTATGTACATAGTACATTATGGTTCCTCAAAGGTGCTCCAATGTTTGTTTTCTCTACAGAGTGGAATGCGACATAATTCTATTGTTTTTCCCAAAATGACTAGAGGTAGTTATTCAGAAACTATTGCAGATCATGTCTGTATGTCCTATTGCTGAAAGTCTCAAACAGATATTTTCCTTGCATTTTGTTATTGCTTAAAATTTGCCTATATGGTGACATTTTGTAGCCTCAAAATGCAAGTTAAGAGTCACATACTCATATTGGTTAGTGGTCAATTTTGGTCATCCAGTATATAATAAAAGACCTATCCATTCCCCTTGACCTGTTTCTTTTCTATTTTCTGCAAAAAGAGGGTTCCGTTTATTCTCTCTACTGGATTGTGCTATGGCTGCATCTGACTTTTCACATCTGCGCCGCTAAAACCTTCCACCCAAAACACTAAGAAAAATACTTACACTTGATTGGGTTGTTAGTTGGTTAAAATTCTGTAATTCTTTCTGCTGGCTAGTCGACAGATGTAGATAGGTTCATCTCTTCCCTATGTGTTTGCTACATACTCAAGTTTATTGATTCAAATATACAATCCTACTACCACATTCATTCTAAACCTACAGAAAGATCAGACCAACATTGATTCGACACACATCTTTACAAATTCCAATAATTGTTTGATATCTTATTGAAGGTTGAGAAGTTGTGGCTTAGACACAGATCTATAGTCTGTTGATCTGTGTTATAGTAACATTCAATAGCATGAAGAATGAAGATAACTAGATTAGAATGGTTGGATCAGATTAGATGTAGTAAGCAACAAAGAATCAAGCAGTAATCTGGTGTTATTTTTATCAAGCTCAATTGAGTTGAACTGATTCCTCAATCCATGCTTCCATTTTCTTGACAAATCAGTAGAAGAAGCTCTACTTTGAACTACCTCGCTAGAGTGAGTTTAATTTTGCTCTGGCTGCAAAAACCCAGTACTCTGACCAGTCCCTCTCGCTTTCAAGCTCTCTCATGTGAACAAAATTGACAGATTCACTCTCTCACACATCCACCACGGCAGTCCTACAGTGTCGCCTCACATGGTGTTACTGCTCTTGAAATGGCGAAGAGGGTGGAGATCGCTATAGATTCTTTTCTTGCAAATATCTTGAATTGCGACAACAGTGGTTATGAGCCTCCCTGTTCTGCTACCTAGCAAGACCCGTCTCCATCTCCTTCCTCTCTTACCCCATCTGTGTTTGATCTCATGGCCGGCGTTTATTCTTTATGACATACATTTATTTTCTATGAGATGCATTGATATAAATAAGCTTCTAGAATGGGGTACTAGACACGAAACTCGACCCAAGATGATCCAGATCTGAGTGAGGGTCAGTTCAGACTTCAGATACCTTGGAAAATAAAAGGGTTTGGCTCAACCTACCCCTCACTAATCCCACTCGGTTGGGCAGTGGGTTAGGCGGAACCTAACCCACGTTCAGCCCTAACCTTAGTCAAATCAACTATGTAGCTAAGCGATCTGGATCATGAAAGAGGATCAATACAAGAGAAAGATGGTGAGTGAATAGTGACTTGCCAAGCTGAGTCTACAGGATTTCTCGTTTGTTTTAGCAAATCTTTAAATTAGTTTAATTCATGGTATTGGATATTCCTACGAAACAGGTTGGAACTATGTATTTTAGCACTATACTACATGATCCTCTAGTTAGATAAACAGAGCCTTTGTTCTTACAGGCAGACATCTTAATTGCCTACATCCCACAAATAGTAGTGCACAGGAAAGAGTAAATTATACTGGAGAGTTGAGGAACGCTCAAATTACACTGGACTCCCTTCTATTTAAAAAAATAAAAAGTAAAAAATTTCATTGGTTGAGAGATTATAACATTCTCCACTTATGTCAATTTCAAACTATACATACTTAGCAGTGATTAGTAAGTATGAATGAGCCTTCCAAGAGCATTCTTTCTCTCGCTGTGACTCTCATTTTGCTATGAAATACTAAGCACTTGCGAATTTGATATTGGATGTCAAATAATTGTTATTAGACAACACATTAATCAAAGATCCCATTTGTGTCCACATATATTGCTATTGATGTATGTATTGATCCTGATAAATCAGGTTGTCTTGTTCATTATCGGGTATAATAATTTTTGAAGTGTTAGCCTAGTGGAGCATGTTATTGTTTGTATTCCACATGTAGTGGGAGAACCTCCACGAAGCCATTTGGCTTGGTGTGAGGTAGATGTTATTTTCTTCTTAAGTGGTCACTAATTCTTGAGGTTTTATTTAGTTTGTAAGGTGTCATCTCCTTACCCAGCTAAACTTTTTATTATTTTAAAAGCTTATAAGGGTATAATATAAAAGTAATTAAGCACATAAAAGTTCAACTTTTATAGTTTTCTTTTTCAAATTTCATTTTCTTCTCTATAATTTTCTTTTTCTTTCTATCCCTTTTTTGAGTAGCGATTTTCTCAAAGATATCACGTTTAAAATAAAATTTTGTTAGCCATTCTGGTAACTTGTAATTAAAAGTTGATAGTTTAGCCCCAAATAAATTTGAAGTCTAAACTAGGGCAGATAAAGTTTGTTGAGCATAAGTTTGGATCATCGATTTGGTGTTATTGTTACAATAGCACATTCTTTGAATATAAGAGGGGATAAATTCAAGAGTTAAAGTATTCATTTTGTCTAGATGAACTCAATTTGTGAGTTTATCTTATATTAAAATAATATGTGCATGATATATATCATTAACACATCTATCTACGGTAGGTAGAAATTTATCATTAGATTCAATATCCACAAATGAAAGTGGTTTCATTTTTCGTATTTCTTTCTTTGTTAACATCATGTTAACCGTCACATAAAGTAAATCATTTATTTTCCATTGATACAACTAGTTCCTTTTCTTGCTATGAACTTAGAAAATTAAGCATAAACAAATTTAAATTATAAACTAACACTAATGGAGAAAATTAAAAACTATAAACTAGTTCATTTTCTTGAAATGATCTATTGCCTCATATATGGAATCTATGGCGGATGTTGCATCAAAATCCACCAATCAAAGCACATCCGTGAGAGGAGTATCTATCCTAAAGCATACAATTATATTCTTTCACAACCGACTATTCATAGCTATTTTGGCCATTTTTCTTTGCTATTTTGTATTTGCAAACCTACTAGTTTTTCTCTCTTTTCTGAGCAAAACTTTGGACATCAATGATAGTTTGAGTTCATTGAGACAAGAGTCACATAAATAGGTCAAAATTGTCATTAGATCAAATCCCTCCCATTAGTGAACTTCCTGATCAAGGTAATTAGCATTGCTTATGAGTTATTATAGGTAGTGAGTTTTCTTGCATTATTTATATTAACATGTTGAATAATAAATCCTTGCCAAAATCCTCGAATATCAAATCAACACAGTAGAACAGATGCAGTCTAATACAACTTATTTCATTTCAACATCAACAATTCCCTAGCCGTCTTAAAATTTCTAGCATTGTTGGTAATGCTTGGATTTACATTATTATCTCCTACAAATTCGGCCGCATCTTCTAACAAATTGCAAATTAAGTGAATATATATATTTGAGGATAAAAACTGTATTTTGTTAGTGTAAAATTAATTTACGTTACAACCGAACAAAATTTACAACAACATTAAAGAATTGAGTAACTTTATTTTTTTTCAATTTTTATGTAAGATGTTGGCACATTGTGATTGCTTGTAAAATAATTTTACGCTGAGGATACATAGTCTTTATTTATTCTCTATATTTTTTTGCTAAGGAGCATATAAGTAATATACTTTAACTAACAAATCTAATATTGTGCAAAATAAATTTTAAAATTTGAGTTGTTTCTTGCACAATTCTCATAAAATTAACTTATAAGAAAACATACCGCATATAAATATTTTATGATATCATATATCATCCAATATAAAATTCTTAAAAAAAAAACTTAAAATAAGTTTGTTGACCATTTTCATGATGAGCATGTACCATCGGCACATGCAGGAAGCTGCTTTCAACAATCATCTTGGAAAGCTAAACATCCCCTGCATTGTACAAATAAACACGAAAATAGGTGACATGAACTACATGACTTTCACAATACATCGGTGAAAGTAGTGGTGCTATGTAACGTACCAAAAACACATGTAAATGGAATTTTATAAATTCATAAATAAATTCAGAGCACAAAGGAATAGAGTTAGGTGTATGTACTCCTTTTTTTTTATTGTTCAGACTCTATAATTCGAAACGAACAAATATATTAATATACGAACTTGGATTTTCCAATGTGACTGTGTGACACATTTATAGATATAGACGGTTTCTGAATTATATGATTTCAAATAAATGATCGGTATTATCTACCACATATAACTAGATCCATCTTGTCATCTAGTTTTTTATTCACAAAACTTTAAACAAAAAGCTTGTTAGATCCATCTCCTTGCCACAATTACACCATAAGCCATAGTGTAACTATGGAAAAATTTATCTCTTGACCATTTAATAACCACACTTTTCTTTAGTCAAAACTTTATCTAAACAGCATTCCTACAATATAATCTTTTCTTTCTAATGTGGAAGATAAAACAAAATTGCAACTACACAGCATATTAAGAATTTTATTTTTCTGAACGTAACCAAAAACTTGAATGTTAGATGTTGAGAAAATAAATAAATAGAGAAATTTAAATAGATGTTAGAAAAATAAACAAATAGTGAAATTTAAATAACCAAAACACTAAAATATATCATGAAAATTCTAAAAACCATAGATAGATACTCTCTAAAAGTAAGTATTTAAAGTGCATTTTACAAACACAAGTGTATAAGAGAAAACAAAATAATTAGATACAAATTTAAAATATTTTTTATTTGTACAATTTGTAATAAAAAACTATACCATTCTTATATAATTATAAACAATGTAGAACTTTTTAAAATTCTTTAATTTCAACCCAACTCATTAATCAAAATCCCCCAAAAACACGTCTAAATTGATTAATTTAAACATATATTTTATTTACATTCAGATTAGTTAATTCAAACACAATTTAAAATCTTTAGAGAACATTGAAACGAAAGAAAGAAACTACCTTTTAAGTTGAGTGTTCTGATTGCTTCACAGTTCAACCAAACTTTGGTTGATCTATAAGCTCTACTTAATACTTACCCATAACCATAACTTTGTGGGCTGCTATCAAAAAACATAAGGGACCTGTGTAATAGGCATCATGCAAATATACGGTTCCTGTCTTCTTGATTGATGCATCTGTTGGTCTATATCTATAGAAAGCAAGCTTCTATGCAGAGAATTGATTCTTCCATCTTTTCATCTATTGTTTGGTTACTATGTTGTGTAATTCAATACATTTTCAAGTTTTGTCTTATGCCAAGTTTAATATCACAAAAAGAGCTATTCGAATTTACAATTAACGAATATGACACAAGACTTGTTCTTCTCAATGTCTATCATGAACATTCATGTCAGTTGCGTTTTTAATCCTTAGAAAATTATTACAACCTTTTAAGTTTAGTTCATAAATAATTTATATACAACTTCATCCCTATTTTGATAATGTTTTATCTACAATTAATACTTATAGTCCTTCAAAATAGTCTTTTTAAGTGTGAGTCTGTTTGTGAGGAGAAAGTGACAAGTAAGGGTAGGTGTGAAAAGAAAAAAATAGGTGAAAAACAAAATATTTAAACTCTAAGAGGCAGAGAAATAAATAAAAGAAAAATATTGATTACTTTTTGGAAATACGACACTTTCTTAAAAAGTAGCATTGAATAGTAAGGAATCAATAGTATAAATGAAAAATTAATAGCAAATAATCACTTCTCTTCTCTTTCATTTTTATTATGAAGAAGGTGAAGAAGGTGAAGAAGGTGAATTCCACTATTTTTTTTTTATATCTCTTCTCTATATCAATCAATTGAAATTCTCCAACTTATCTCTCACCCTAAACACAAATTTATTTATTTATTTATTTATTTATTTATTTATTTAAATATAGTGATAGGAAAAGGACAAATAAATGAATAAACAATAAAATGAAGTGACATGGTATAGAGTGATGGAGATGATAGAACGTAAGCCATCAATTCATGTGTGAATTAACATGGTTTAAGAACTCAATTTTATTTCCATATAAATGTTTCCAAGTGGGGTCTTGAGAGAGATGTTTTGTTTTTCCCCAAACATGATAGCTTATATGTTCCCGACAATGTGTGGGTGTCAAATGGGAATGATGACGTTTCCTTAAATGGAATTCAAAGCATTACAGAGAACTATGAGATCCAAACTATTTTCAAGGTTGCCACTCAACCATGACTCTAAGACACTAACACTCTTCATTACCAACTCTAGTACTCCACACCCCCACAACCTTTTCTATCACTACCTTATCACATTATAGCTAATTTATGTCTTTCAAACAACATTAATTAATTTAGTTGTTTGGGTCGGGAAATTGAATTAATATTAAGTAGAAGGTGAATAACAAAGTTTGCAATATATGAAGATTTCTCTACATAATAGAATGAAACTTGTACTCTACAATATTATATGTTCAAGCTGAGAAATTTATTAATGAATAATATGTAGGTACATTTGTAAATGATACTACTTTGGCCATTAAGGATCTCTCTAATCTTGGTAAACCTTTTAGATTTTGAAGCTTAACTCATTTAAATTTTTTTGTTCAAAGTAAAAATTAATTAAAAAATATTTTGTTGATTGGTGTTTAAAGAAGATAAAATAGAGTTAAAAACTATATCAATTATTAAAGAAAACGTAGTTGTGGTTCCTAGTTTAACAAATTGTGACACATTTGAAGAAGAGACGTAGATTATCATTACATCCTAAGTGGGAAGGGTTAAGGACACCTTCTTTTCCTTAAAACATGATTTTCTTACTACAATTATGTTTAAGGGTGATAGGTTAAGTCCATTGTTTAATCTATATTTTTAATATGATGTGTTGTAGTTTTAAATTTTAGTATTTAAGTTGGTTGGTCCACTTATCCTTTTCAATAATAGGATGGAATGGGTTAAGCTATTGGGACAGTTAAATTTTTTATTTTTATTTTTTATCAACTCAATTATATTTTCTGTAATTATTAATTTATTTTGTTATTGACAAGTCAATCTTTCCTTGAGTATCAAAACCTATTTAAATTTAGATCCACATTACTTGAAACATATTAAAGATAGGATGAGTCAAATAGGAGCGAGTTGACCGTTTTGACATTCCATTCTATTAATTTAACTTTATAGTTTTAAAAACTTATCAATATAACTTTAAGAGACATAATTTAAATCTCGTATGAGATGGTTGTAAAATGGTTATTAGTATTAATGTTATTAATAATAATTTCTTTTTATTTTTTTAAAATTTTTTTATTTAAAAAAACTCTTTTAGTTAAATATTCAAAAAAGTACAATTTAATTTTTTTTTAACCATATGAAAATAAAAATTTACGCTCTAATATATTTCATTTGGATTAAATCATTTTATATAAATAAATTATTCTTAAAATATTAAAATTAGAAAAACAAAATTTTTGAAAATAGAAATGAAAGAGAAGAAAGTATGAAACGAAATGTCTTAATCAATTGGGGCCATATCCAATGAGAAGTAAGGGTTAGCAGTTCACATGGGCATGTTTAAGTTGCTATACAAAGAGTACTTGATGGCATCAAACTGGAGTACCAAAATCATGCAACGCTTTTAATGAAATGAAATCTCTCTTTGCCTCTCTGTGAGATATTGTTCTGAAGGTTCATATTTCTTATCATAACTTGCAGCTTTTTGTTTCTTTCTGCTTTTTCAATTAAATTTCTCATTCACATATTATTTCTTATCAACCCTTTCTAATATTGCCTGTTTTTTTTTAAGGTTCATTTAATTCATCTTAATTAGACTAACACTTAACAATAATTAATATTATTCTATAATAATCTATACATGTATTAAGAAAATAATTAAAAATCTTTAAAAAATTCAATGACAAATAGTATGATTTTGATTCGATTGTTAACTTTTTATTCAATAATATAATTTATTTTAATATTAATATATATATATAAAACTTAATTAAAAAAATTTATTTTAATGATGCTCGGAAAATCGTGCCTTGAGAATGTTAATCTTATTCCGGGCTACTATTGACGTCTGAACAGGGAATTTATCTCCAAATTAAAATTGTTTAGGGATACAATGAATTCGGTTGTCTAAACTAATTTAATTTTTTTTTCTTTTTTTCATTTGATCCCCTACACATATGTTTTATTATATGTTTATAATTGATTTAGGTTTAATATAAAAATTATAAATTGAAAATTTAACTTAAATAAAAATAGTCGGGGTTCGTATGGAATTTCACAAAAGATGAAACACAAACACAATTTGTGTACACCACTTACTCCAAACCTCATTTTCTACAAAATTAAATGTTCTGATTTTCATACGAACAACTTACATCAAATTTGAGAGCGTTAAAATAAAATAAAAATATTGATATGTATAAATATTTAATTTTATTTATGAGTAAAATTAATTTGAATCTTGAATATACAATTGTAGGAAAGTATTGAAAGAATTTGGGTTGTAGTTATGAAATAATAAAGTGGGCATAAAAATTGTGAAGAGTAATTATAAATGTAAGGTGTGTGCCTCCGTGCAAAGTGTCGTTTGGGAGGTTAAATCAGCAAAAGCAAAGAGAAGATATGATTGGGAAGTTTGGTGATTGTTCTAAATTTCTCACATCGTTTTCCAAATGCCAAATATAGTGAAGAGGCTAGTCAAACAAATCACAAAACTATACAAACTCATTGCCATGCGATCGACTTGAACTACTTAGTGGCCCCAATAATACCACATTTGTTTTCTACACTCATCACCATAATGAGGTTTGTGTTGGAACTTGTATCAATAATGCCCCCTTTGCCAGACTCATTTTTTATATATATTCATTATTTGCTATAAATGCTTCATTTGTTATATTGTAAGGATCAATTTTAATTCAACCTTATGTTGTTTCTTTATTTTTTTATGAAACAAAGTTTAGATGAAGTCTCAAGCTACTACCGATAGAATTTGATTACCAAATAAATTATAAGAGGAAAATCACAGGTTTATGTTTTGGAAATTTAATATAACTATTAATTTATTAATATTTATTTTTAAGTTTAAATATAATTCTTTTAAGTGTATGTTTAGTTTCAATTTTGGAGGCGTTAAACAATGTGTAAAATTAATTTTAATATGTTTAGATGATATCGAGCAGAATTGTTATGTATTTAGAATTAATTCTAATTTGAAGTTATTATTTGTAACTTTTGAGTCTAAACGTGATTATTATATTGGGATTTATTGTTAGAATCATTTTTTTTGGAACATATTAAAACATATATCACTTTACATTCAATTACAATATATTTTACAAAATCAATTTACTCAAAAAAAAAAAAAATAGACAATGCAGAACCAAACACACAGTGTAAGTGGTTATGTCTCACTTCGAGTATAAATGAGTCAAATGTCGGATATATAAGTAAGAAGACTCAATTACTTAATGGCTTAAGGTTTTGGGTAGAAATATATCATCAAAAACTCTTGTGATCTTAAATCATTTGACTCGTTGTAACTCTCGCACTCCGCAACAAGTGATATCAAAGTCATATCTCAGCTTGGTGGGAGAAATTTGGGTTCAAGCGTAAGTGGTTAAGTCTAACATAAGTAATCGAGGAAACTCATATATTTAACACATTAAAGTTTTTGGTAGAAATATACCGTCAAAATCTCTTGTGATCATGAAATTTGGCCTTTTGTTACTCCCGCACCATAGACTCCCCAACAATTTTTCTAGTAAAACGAAACAAAAAACCAACGAGGTTTTTATGCTTACGACAAAAGTTGAACCTACATCCTTATAAAATATGAGTCAATTTTTTTATCAAATGAACTTACTTTTATTATAAGATTACTTTTATTATCTTATAATGAAAGAAGAACATTTGAAATTTCAATTAATGATCTCTTTTTATAATGCAAATAGTTAATTGTTGTTTAAGTTTGATTTTAGTGAAAAATATTCATTTAAATTTTACATTTACATGTTATCCTTCGATACTAATATAATTGTGTTGTTTAAGAAAAGTGAAGTGATAGAGTTTTGCAAGTTCACAAAGTTATATTTATCTGGTCTAAATAGTCTAAAGCAAAACTCACACACATATATATGAAGATAAAAGAGTATATTGAATTTTGAGCAACGCCATAATGACAACAAATTAAAATTCTCCTCTTACAACTATTATCAAAACTGCATTTACGAGACAATTATCTTTATTAATTATTGATTAAAAAAAGTTAATTGATCTAACATTCAAGAATTAAAATGACACTTGTTTTAAAACATTTTATATTATTTCCTTCTTCCCATAGTAAGGTCCCTATTTACAAAAGAAAGTGTTGCAAAATGAACAACTCTAGGATAGCCAACACCCAAGAATTGACATTGCATGATTTCTATTTAATATCAATTTCAATAATATCAAGTTAGGGGTGTACAAAGCTCGACCTACTTCATTTAATTCATCTCAACTCGTAAGGTCATGGTTGGATTTAACTTTAACTCAAAAGAAAATAGAGATATTAATGAAGATAAGACAAACTAAGCTGGAGTAAATTCGAGTTAGCCTTTGGGTTACCCATCTCGTCGTCTCAAAAGTTTTGAAAGACACAAAGTTGATTTTTTTTCCTTAATTTTATATTTTCGATCACAAATTCACATTTATTATCTTTAAAAAATTGTCGTTTTACCACATTGATTTTTTTTAGAGAGAAACTCGCTCTTATAATTTTATACACAAAATATACTTTCTATCGCGTCATTTTTATATTTCAAAAACTTGTGTTGTGTTTAAAACCGATTAAAATCAATTATACTCAAACTTTATTTAATGTCATGACTTTATTACTTAATTAAATTAATTTTTTTTGCAACAAAATGTTTATGTATTTTTTTAAACAACCAAAATTATTAATTAATTATTATTAGTATTATTTTTTTTATTTCCTCAAAATTTTACTCATGTTTCAATTCTTTAACTTTTAACTCCAATTCACTCTCCAGGCTTGAACCTGGTTCCTCCAAGATATGAGAATAATTAATATTGATCCTCGATAATTTGATAATGTTGAACTAACAATGTATTGTTAACAAAACAAAAATATCTAAAAATGTAAGAATTTTGTATATATACTTAGGTGCATTTAAAAAAAAAAATTACAATTTCTTTGAGCTTATCTTCCATTGTAAGTATTTGAGAGAACTTATTCGTTTATAAGTTTTATCGACTTGTGATTAATAACAACAATATTTTTTAAGTGTTAATTTAATGATAAGAGTTTAATTTTATAATTTTGAGATATTAAATTTAAATCTCTTAAGATCATTGTAAAATAATTATTAGTGCGAATTTGATTAATAAAAAAATTATTTTCTATTTTTATTTAAGAAAATTAATTTAACAAACTTTTGTGAAAAACAATTTACATTTTACACAAACAATATAACCACGTCTCTTTTATTATTAATATTATTGTTAGTTTTCTTAACTTTTATAATTAATTTGTCAACAAGATTCTATATTTAAAGAGATGTATACGTGATTAGCCCTTTTTCTTTGAAAAGACAAATTAATCGATGCATTAAAATAACCAAATGGCACAAGGAGTAGAGGTGAAAATGTACAAGGCCAACTGACTAAGGTCTATGGCTTAACTTATATATCAGACTCAGCTCAGATTAAATTTTTTAGAAGTTTATATAATTAAATAGGCGAGATCTAAATTTTTTAGAAGCTTATATAATTAAAAATGTCATACTATATTATACCAAAAAAACTTTATTTATATTAAATTTTATACTTTGTGTTGAATCATAAAATTAATTATTAACCTTTTCTAGAATTTAAACATACTAATATAAAATTTTTAGTATAACTTATGGTATTATAATAAAGTAGTGTTTAAATAATATGTCATATATAGTGATATTTTTAAAATTGTCATTTCAAATCTAAATATAAAATTTAATCTAAGTTTATTTAAGAAAAATAAAATTACTAATTTGAATATATTAATTTAAAACAAATTTTTAAGAAGGTAGACGATACCAAACTTTTAAAGATATATTAGGTCATACCTAACTAATTAAAATTTTAAATATATGATAAATAATACAATAAATTTTAATTTTAATTTTTTCATTAGATCAAATTTGAATCTTAAAATCCTTCCTCAACCTAACAAAAAGTAACAATGTACAAGGATCCAAAATGCTTGAATTGACTGATACAAGCAAAACATAAAAATGATAAGCACTTTTTTAAAAGTTAAACATATTAATATATCAAAATTAAAATAACCAAAAGACACAAGGGAGTACCAATGTACAAGCACTTATTCCTATATGATAAGCTCTTATTCATAAACATTAATTAAATTATTTATCCAATCCAATAGTCTACTAAACCTGCAGAAATTCTAACTAAAATGAAAACTAGCTTTAGGAAGATGTTAACCCCATCTACACATACAAAAAGTAAGAAATATCCATCAAAATATATATAGTGAAGCCATCCTTTAAGCACTACTATTGATTAATCAACACATTAAACTAAGAACAAGCCAATATATAAATTTCACATTATAAAGGAAATGATCATAAGTTGCAAGCTTTTTCCCCTCTAAAACAAAGTGATGAAAGTAAAAAACATTCATAAACATATATAGAATGTAACTAAGATGCAAAAGATAGTAAACATAAACTCATCATTTTACTTGACATAACCCTATAGTAGCTTACATATCAAATAAGAATACAATCTTCTCTCTACTTCTAAATATTTATCCTTAACAACTACTATTTATTTTTTGAATCATAATTCTTAAGAACTAGTTAAAACATAGTGATATGAAATTAACTTTGTGACCTAAGAGTAAGTGGTGGTACCCAAACGAAGCTCAAGATCCAAGTTATCATCATAATGTCTTGGCAAACCTATCTCCAAATCCATCCTTAAAATATCACTTTTCTTCAACATTCTACACTCATCATCTTCACATGCAAAATCATCACATTCTCCAACCCTAGATAAAGATTCTTCCACCATCTTTGATTTTATGAAGGGCTCTTTGGTCTTTGTGCTCAAAGGGTTCAACAAGATATATTTATTAAACTCACAAGGTGAAGGTGAAGTAGAAGAAGATGAAACAAACAAAGGTAATGTGCAAGTAATAGGCTTAAGAGTTGTTGCTGAAGAAGATGATGATGAAGATGGTTGAAATAAGGACAAAGATGAGTTTGAAAAAAAGTTATTATAAGGGTTAGTAGTAGTAGTAGTAATAATAGGGTTATTATTAAGGTTAAAATTAAGCATAGAACCTTGATTTTGAGTTTGAGGTTGTTGAACTTGAACTTCAATTGGTGATGATTGTCTAAGCCTTGCTCTATCTCTTCTATGAACATTCATGTGACCACCAAGTGCTTGAGCTGATTTGAATTCTTTTCTACAAAAGCTACATGTGTATGATCTTGGTGGCCATGGAAATCCATTCATGTAATCCTCACATGATGATCCATTATTATTATTATTACTTCGATGAGAGTTTAAGTCACAAAACTCTTTTGTCATTTCATTCTTGTAAGTGTTATAGCCTTTCAAGTTTGTGCTCAAATTATTTCTCTTCATCATGAGCTATAGAACTTCCAAAAAGATTAATTAATTTTACAAAATGTTTCAAAAAGAAAGTGTCTTACTCATATCATAATTATATTATAAAAAAAAAAAAAAAAAGATGTAGAGAAAAAGAAGATGAGTGTAATGTATATCTAAAAAGTTGTGTTGTGAATGACTAAAGAGAGAGAGGGAGAGAAGGTGAGAGTGGCTTGAGAAGAATATGGTGAAGATGATGAAGAAGAGGGTAAAGGGATATATGAGTATATATGATGAGAAAGTGTAATGAGAAGTGAGAAAGAGAGAGCATAAATTTTGTAAAAGAAAGAGAGGGAATCCTATTGGAGGGTGTAGTACTGAAAAGTGGGGTGAGTTTGGTCATTGGTTACTAAATTTGGAAATATGGGGGTGGCAGGGTTATAAAACTTTATGCCATATTTCTGTCACTGGTCAAGTTAAGATGACATATTCATATTTTCTTCTCGGTAAAGATCCAACCATTAATTCTTTGCTCTCTCTCTCTCTCACCACACCAAATGTACTACAAGTTATTAAAAAAGGGAAGAGTTTATAATGAGTATTAGCTCACAAATAGAGACTTGAGGACTTTCTAGTCAATATACTCACTTAAACTAACAACTCCTACTAACCTAGGCTACCTATAACCGGGGTCCACGGTATGGTTTTTTTTTCTCCATGTCTTTGTATGTTTTTTCCAATTAATTACTATGGAGTTCAATAAATTAACTTTCTTTTTCATTTTTTTTTTTGGGTTTGAAAGTATGTGTATGGTTGGACATTGGGCATTGGTGAATTCGCCTTTCATTTTCTTAAAATCATCTATAATAGAATTTATAATTTTGAGGTGTAATTTTGATTGAATTTTGTGTCGATTTTGGTAAATTTTAGTTTTGAATTATGTAAGTGAGTTAGTTAAGGTGATGATGAGTTTTTTTATTTTTTATTTAGATGTTTATTTTTCATTATTTTTATTCATTTGATTTTTAAATTTATTTTTTTAAAGAAGAAAAAAATATTAGATTTTTAATATTTTTATAAATATTCGACTAATTTTTATTAAACAATTCATTTATTTTAATGGTGATATGATGAATAAGTAAGACTGAAAGACACACTCTAAAATTTAAAAGTTTATATTTAAAATTTTAAATTTATTTTATTTAATGAAATTTATTTTAAGAGTAACAATTAAATATTTATCGAACTTTATTTTTATATATAGATGTACATATTAAATATTTATTGGGAATTAATTAATAATTTTCTGTTAAGAATTAAATAGAATTTTTTATTATTTAAAGAGTTTTATTTTTTTATCACAATTTTAAATTTAATTATATGAATTAAAAAATTTGTTTAGATTCTTAATTTATATTTTGATGTAAATTAAATTAAGTAAAATAATATTTTTTATTTTGATTAGAGTAATTTAATTATTAATAAAATATGTTGTATAATCCGCTTTGACAACAAGTTAATTGAATTTAATATTAACACTAGTATAGAGTCAGCCTGCAATGTCACGTCATTTGAAGTAATATACTCATGTTTTGTTCCATTAGTGAACCCTCGAGAGTCAAAATTGAGTTCCACAATTTATCTCACTTTTTTTGTTTTTCTTATTAACATTTTCTTTTTTAACTTAAATTATTAGTTTATTTATTTTAAATCTAATTCTAGTAGTATTTTTGTTTTTGCATTTTTGTTAGATGAAATATTATATTTTAATTTAAAGAATTTCTTATCAAAGTTTATTTTCTTAGAAGATCTCCATGACAATCTCTTATCTCATTTCATAACATTTAAAATGATGTCCGTTATTTTTAGTTAGCAATGAAATTCATTGTCTCTTGTGTAAGTGGAGATTCTTTGTCCCTTAATTTTTCTTGAAACCCCCTTTCACAAGAGATATAGAATAGAATTTGTATCTCCTAACATTAAAATATAATAAATATTACTCAAAACTAATTGGTGCAAAAATAGTTATGGTACTAAAAAAGTGATGTGGCATATCGAAATCTCTCAAAAAACTCAATAAATTAATTAAGAAAAAAAATGCAATCTAATTTTTTTTTATGGATTCCTTTAATAGGGTGCAATTGACTTGTCTATCTTCAATTATATACGTATCAATGTTTTAATTTTTAAGGGGTCGAAACTCTCATCGGAGAACAATGAACTTAAAATCAATGTTGAAGTTGCTATAACTATTGCATCATTAACAATATTTTCGATTGTTTTGGTGTAGCGTTATGTGGACTTAACATGTTAACATCCATATCTTTCTAGTTGGGTAGATTTTTTACTAAGTCACATGTTTCTTTTAGTTGATATATTTAAATTTAGATTATATAGATATTCATATCAAAATATTATTTGAATTATTATCAGCCATGAGATTATTACTGTAAGTATGTAGCACATGACTAAATTAATTTTGAATATTGGGCTTTGGGTGTGAGTGGTCAAATGACTTGATTTGTTTATTTACAAATTTGTAGAGGTTTCTACTATCGTTTAGTAAGTCATAAATTTACATAGTAAGTCATATACAAGTCTAGTTTGCAAAAAAAAGAAATTCGTCTAAATTTCAACACACTTATGGTTTAAGATTGTCTTCTACAAAACCTTTTTAGTTTTTGTTTTCTTATACCTTCTTAATTATATCCCTTTAAAAATCCTTCTCATATTTGAATTGGAATTATAACTTTGGGTTGGATTTCTACCACCAAATTTTAACGTAAATGTTTTTGTGTCTTCCATTCAAATAGGACAAGTCAATTTATCATATGTTCTTCATCCTGACAATATCCTATAAGCTCATATATCATTAAAGATTCCTATCAATGTCAGTTATTGGAGTTATTGGAGTAGAAGGACCTGATATCACGACATCAAGAACATGTAAGGTTTATAGCTACATATATAAGGAGGAAGATTATAGGGAGTAACAATAACAGATCAACAAGAAAAAGGAGTAGATAATGCTTGCATATATGGTGCTATGAGGATAATCTAAATCTTACATTGTATGGATTTAACGCAAAATCGGGATACAATTGATCAGAGTGTTCTCATGTCTGACCATCATATTGATGTCACAATTCACTTGAATTTTCTTCTATTATCATATTGTCACATCACTTTTTCTGCAGTTTGCATTGATGAAAATATTTTCTACAATCTTGATACAATAGGTAGATAAAATATTGTCTTCCTTATAATTAGATTTCCCCTACTTGTCCCAGAGTTATTCCTTTGGCGATACTATGATTGTTGACAAAACATATGTTCAACTAAATTGACATCATTTATATGAAATTTGTTCTCGTAATACAATATGCAACCTTTAACACAACAGTTAAGCTTCTTGACACATAATCCTAACTTCGACACTAACAATTAACATCGTAATAATTTTACAGCAAACCATTTGTAACATGTGTTTCATCTAGCATCATTTTAGTAATCAAATATAAAGCTAAATTAGGAATATGAAACTGAGACTTTAGACCTAAAATTCTAATATACATCGATAACCTCTGAGTTTGCAGATCCTTCAAATAACAGTTTATTTGTCTTTTTCAAAAGACCATAAAATCATCGAGCTTTTTCATTTGGAAGTCCATGTCATCATATTGATCTCCAATGAATGAAAAATTAACCTTAATAGCATATGAAATCATATCATTCATCACCACAAAATGCTGATAATTATAATAATCTACACCTAAAATGTGAGTACTACTTAAAGGACAAACATTATTATCCATATATATATATATATATATATATATATATATATATATATATATATTAATACTAGGCATTGTTGGACACTTTTCTCTATGACTAATCCAAATGCAATAGTTATGCATGAACTCGTTCTCATATGAATATAGTCTTATTTTATCTTCACGCTTAAAATGTCTACATTGACACGAAAAAAAAATGGACATCTCATCTCCACTATATCTGAGACAATTTTCTACACTTTTTGTAAAATGGACAAACTCTTCAATTTTATTAGTAGAACGTTGTTTAAGACTTTTTTTTCAAAGAAATTTTATATATATATATATATATATATATATATATATATTAAATTTAACACCATCATTAATTAGATCAAGATTTTACATATAAAGTACTTTATTTTTCAAAAGTATTATTTTGTTATTAGTAACACCAACTACAAATTACTAAATAATAATTTGTAACGTACTTTATATGTCATTTAAGTGAACATTTATAAATAATATTATAAATCATAATAAATAATGAACTAAAATAAAATATTTAATGATGTTTAATTATTTTGATTATGAAATAAATCCCTATAAATTAAAGTACAAATTATAAAAATATAAATAAAAAATTCACCAACTCAAATACGACTATTTGTAACGACTAATAATATATATATATATATATATAT
>JBBPBT010000013.1:3917045-3929407 GCA_037974875.1 Cicer bijugum
ATTTTACAATATAAATATTTTACTAACACTTTTTTAACAAATCTTACTAACATTAAACTTTAAAAATAATATTATAATCAATTTTAAAAATAATATATTCAACATTTTTAAATAAAAACTTAACGCTGTAAATATATTTTATAACCATTTAATTTTTTTTCAATATTTAATATATTTAAAATGCATTGCATATTAATTAGATGCAGAATATTATTTGATTTGAAACTTATGAACAAATAACAATAATTTGCAATTAATACAATAATACCACTGTCAAAATTAAAATTAAATAATATTAATTAAATATATAGCATCAAATAAAAATTAACATTAAAAAACAAAACCTAAAGTAAACATTTGAAACTCAAGAGAGAAATAAGAAATCAATCTAACGCGAAAAACGTTACAATCGTTTTAAAATAAATGCTAGAGAAAAATATTTGACGAGATAAAATTTAAATAGAATATAGAGAAAAAATTTAGAGAAAAGTTAAAAATAAAAAATGAGAGAAAAAATTGTGGAATAATATATAGTAAGAAAAAATAACATGTGTGACCGTCTAAAAAGTGCATTTGTGGCAGCCCGCTAGTCTAACGGTAATAATTTTGTGAGTGTATATACTGCCACAAATCTATGTTGATATATCGAATCAATCAAACTTGTCTTATAGCTACAAATTCAATTAAATTTTTCCTCCAACATTTTTGTGATTTTTATTTTGTCACCACAAAAATTACAATTAACAAAAAGAAATCAATTTGTGAAAATTTTCCGATCATTAATAATACTAATTTAAATTTAAGTATTTATGAAGGGATTTTGAAGTATAATTTTTTTTATAAGTTGACCACAAATAAATATTACACAATAATTTTTCCTATCAATGATGGAATCATCAATCAAGTGAATAAAAAAGAATACTACATGCAAAATAGAAAACGGTAACACACGCCAAACTAAAAACTAGTAACCACCATAGTTAAGGAAAGTAACCAATTTAGTTAAGAGATGCACCCAATTTATTGATGCCCTTTATATTTATTTATTGTAAATATTTATCCTTACAACAACAAAGTTGCTAAAACTTAATTGGTGAACCTCAACTTTATAATAGAACCGATAGCATCTTACCTTAAAATTTGAGTATTTTATCAAGCAAGGCAAAATATTTATCTTCCTTCTAGTGATACTTCAAATTTAATAGTCTTTTAGCCAACAAAAGACACATCAAGACAACTTCAATATTTATAATTCGGACAACCTTAAACATCTCAAACAAATAAATACTATTCACTTAGTACCTTTTTCATTTATGTACTCAACCTCTCTAGATTTTTTTACATGGAAGTTTTTTATTACTATTTATTGAAAGAACATAGTCATATGAAGAACTCCATTCCATTGGTGGTAAAATTATTCTGACAAATAAATAAGGAAATACTAGTTAAGATACCATTGCAAATGGTTCCTTAATTCCTTCCTTGTCCCAAATCTAGTTAACGGTAAGTTTGTTCAGAAAAATCTAGATAGCCAAAAGATCCTTCTATTTCTAACCATAAGATTCTTGAATACAATACCAAACATGGATTCCATTTTCTTAGGTTATATAGCCGAAATTGCAGTGGTTACTACTATTACATGAACGTGCCGTTTATGCCACTCATGCTTATATTTTTTGGATATTAATTATATTTTTTGTATCATTAGCACTAGCCTACCAATATATAGCTATTGATGCCATGAAGTGTACTTTTTTTATGTATTCAATAAAAATAATAAATATTTTTATTACCATATTTATGTTTGACAAAAAAGATAAATGAGAAAGTCTCAAGGTTGCATTGTATAAATGTGTATGACTATGAGTTGCTACTTGCTAAGCTAAAATATAAAAATTGATGGATGTGTCATGTGTGTATATATGTACTTTGATTGTAGTCTTATCTAGGATTCACATCAATTCTCGAATAATGGTTCACTTCTATGTGACTTTGACCTCGAAACCCTTTTGGTATATACAGCTGTTGGGTTTAGTAGTGACTAGTGATTGTTGAACTAAATATGAAGGGAGAATTTTTAATCTAAGAAATTAATTAATTTGATAAAGAAATGAGGTTGACGGGTGTAATTTTAAAAGCTCTTTTGTGAATAATAGTATGGTTCATGAAACTTTTTGGTTGCTTTATATGTAACACCTTTTTTTAGCATCATTATAGTAATGAGTAGTTAGCCGCGCACATAACTGACTACTCAAATAGATAGAGTAATTATTATTATTATTATTATTATTATTATTATTATTATTGTCAATGCTAATATTTAATAAAACAAACAAAATAAATACAGTACTGCATCTATATATATATATACAATATTACATAAAATAGTATCGTTCTAATACATAATCGGTCGAGTTTGGCGGGTTCGAGTCCAAACTCCTTAACCAGTCCAAAGTAGGTTTGCAAATCAAAGGTCCAATTTCTCTTGTCGTTAAAAACGGCTTAATCAATTTTTAGTTATTTGGTTGGATTGTTTTTCGATTCGACTAAATCAAATTGAATTTGATTATATTCATGAACACATTTTAGTTTAATTAACTTCAATTCTTTTTAGAGCAATTTTCACAGATAATTATTCTTAAAATGTAAACAAGGTTCAATTGAACCATTGTCAAGTGTAAACAAGACTCAATTAAATTTTTTAAAACATAAACAGAGTTAAAAAAAATTATTAAGATATATCTTTGTCCAATGCCATTTTCAAATATATTACTTTATGTCAAACCTAATTCAAATAGAAAACGGACCATGCTATTTTTATGAATTGGAACATATCAACCTTATAAAACATTGAGAGAAAAATTTCAATCTAAATCAATTGGAACAAATATTGAAACCAAAATTCAACCTTATCGATTGGACGAAATATTGGGACCAAATCAATTTAACAAGGCATATAGATTACAATACATCAATAAGGTTATATTTGCAATCATCTAAAGTAAGTCATAAATAGAGTCCTAATTAAAATTACAATCGTCTAAAATATTTGAGTCTAATTATATATTACAATTCTATATATATATATATATATATATAGTACATCAAGATTAAAAACTTGATCAGCAATTTGTAGATGGTTGATGATGGAGCAACTATACGTACAAATAAAAATACAAATAAAATTGTTAATATGAACATGAAGATTATAACCTAAGAAAAATAAAGTAGAATACATCAAAATTTATATTATATATATATATATATATATATATATATATATATATATATTTAAAAGTTATAATCTTGAAATTCATTTCATCAAATATGAGAATAACCAATTCAAAGTCGAAAATAAACCACCGTCAAGTTTTTTGCAATTAATTTATTGGAAAAAATAACGATGCGAGTTTCAATACAACATAATTATTACATATTCTAATCTAAACTAATAAGTTTTAATTCCAAACTTAACTACTAAAATTTTATGATACAAACTGGAAAAATATGAAGGCAATAGTTTGCCTATTCATAGGTGTGAAACATGACTACATGAGTAAAATTGTTGTGGTTCCGAATATTGGTCTGCATTTAAAACCTAGTGACATATCAAACACAATAATTAGTACATTGTAAATCGCAAATTGAGTAAATATAATTCAATAAGTATGAATCTACTAATTATCAAACATGAATCACACATACAGAAATTGTTGGCAGTAACTTACAAAGCAAACATTAATAAATCATGATCAAAATGATGTCAAGCAAGCACATTCATTTATCAAAACATCAGCCTCAAAATATAAACAAGTGTTGTGCAAGTATGAGTCACATATTACTCCAAAAAATCAATAACAAAAAATTGAAATTTGTATGTAATTAAATAAAATTAAATTAGTATAATTGTTAGGTTTGTTAGTAAAGCTCCATTACTTACTAAATAGTTAAAACATAATTAGTATAACATTTCTTACTTAAAAGGAACTGAGACAAATCCTAGAGCAGTTGCTCCACCAATAACAAGCTCAAGACTTCCACCACTATTTGTTAAGCCTTATTGAAGTTTTGTAATGATTAAACAGTTAATAAAGTAAAATTAATTTACAACAACACCAAATTATGTAATAAATCAAGTACATAGACAAATTACAAAATCTATCATAACATTTTTAGATTTCTTAAAATCTTCAGTCAAATTGAGTTCTTTAAAGTATGAGAAAGAGAGTTTCAACCACTTTTGAGTGCATATCAAAGTTTGAGTCATTTTTGTGGCTCAAGGGACTCATTTATCTATCTAGAACCCTCTAACATGTGTTGAAGGAACTCTATGAAAATAGGATAACGAGCACGATTTTGCTTCCACAAAATTTAAATGTCAAATTTCTCACCATCCAATGAACAAGGATCACTTAAGTACCTCTCAAATAAAATTTGCTTATTGATTGTATCTTTTTCTGTTTAAGTGTTTTTTAAAGGCATATGCTCGTGCAAAAAAAGATGGACTTTTAAGTGGGCAGATTGTTCAACAAGGGAAATGCTTCCAAATTGGACAATAGCGGTTCCAGACACAACATTACAATCATTAACATATTTGTACTAATTTTACAATTTCATTAAATTATCCTTAACATTTTTAACCTTCACCTTACAAAGATCATCACCATATATGTTATTAAAGCACCGCTCAGTATACCTCATTTTATAATAAGGGTCACATAGCACTCAAAAGTAAAGAAAATAATTGATTATTTCTACATCACCCAATTATTTATCATGTTTCCCTTTAATATCTGAACCCATTACAACCACAACAATATATAAATTCAATTTTGTTTTCTCAAGCTCATAAAACATAGAGGCTAAGTTATAAAAAGTTGTATGCAAGGAGACTTGTTGCAACAATGAGAAAACTTTTGTGGCGTCAAAGAAAATCTTTAAAAACCCATAAATGCTTAAACTTTTTCCAGTCATCAGAAGTAGCATGTCCAAAAGGTCCATACGAAGTCAAATACCTAAAATTCTCACCCTCTTTTATCAAAAGTTGTTTGATACTTTCCAGCAGCTTCCAACATGGTGTAAGTTGAATGTCACTTTGTAGAAACATCAAGACTAAGAAGTTTTTTACATACTATATTACAAATTTCAATGCATTCCTTGAACTTTAAAGTTTTTTTGTGGAGAAGAACAAACAAATGTTACAATATTGTGAATACTACAAATAGATAAATCTTGGTCTATTAACCCATCTTGGACTACCAAATTCAAGATATGGGCACAACACCTTATATGAAAATAATCCCCTTCATCCATAAATTCAATCTTGTTCTTAAGCCTCTTTTTCAAATAAGATATAACCACATCATTGAATGGTGCATTGTCAACAGTAATTGTAGACACATTTTTCAAACATCATTCCCTCAATACCTCTTCATTTTTCCTACCTTTGTGATTAGACAATGTACTAAAGCTTAAAACCTTTTTCTGGTAGTTCCATTCTCTATCAATAAAATGGAAAGTAAGGGTCATATAATTAAAATTTGAATGCACTTCTGAAAATTCATAGCAATGGGTACCCTGCTGCAATCATATTAGAAATAGGCTTTAAACTTCACTTTTTCAACAAGATAAAGCTGAAAACAATCCCTAGAAAGGGTAATCCTTAATGGGATAGTCATTTTTGGTTACAACTGTCTAGATAATTGCTTAAAACCCTCACACTCAACTACTCTAAAGGATAACAAAAAGGTCAATGGCATTCCTACATACTTGGACATTGAACCTTTCGCTTGATGGAACCAAAATACCACTATTGCAACAACAAAAAAAAGCTTTAATTGAAGGATTATTAAGAATGAGAGTTGGATTCTTATTGCATTTTTCAGAGTGGGATTTCATGTTGGAGGTTTCACGTATGTTAGAATCACCAAGGAATTTTTTGTGACAATGTTTACAAGCAATAGTTGGGATAGGCGGATCAATACAAACCCATGTGATCCGTATTCGCTTATGTATCAGGCGTGTTTACAAGCAATGATATTCCTACATGTTTGGACATTGAACCTTTGGCTTGATGGAACCAAAATACCACCCACGCGAAAAGAAAGCTTTAATTGAAGGGTTATTAAGAATGAGAGCTGGATTCTTATTGCATTTTTCAGAGTGAGATTTCATGTTAGAATCACCAAGGAATTTTTGGTGACAATGTTTACAAGCAACGGTTGGGATAGGCTCGTTGAGTAGAATGTTAAAGCCCAACCAAACTGTTGAGGTTCTCCAAGGACCATTAACATTAGATTTTATTTTTTTTTACTATCATAAGAAGAGGGGGAACTTTTGTTGCATTAGCAACTGCTGGTTGTTTCATTTTAGAAGGTTCAATAGTTTGAGAATTCTCTTATACTAAAAGATTATAAGCACTAAGTGTTTAATTTTTTAATAGTTAAAGTGTTTAAAGCTTATAATAACTTATACGTTGTAGAGAATTGTAAGAAACTTAAGTATAAAACTGTTTAGATAGTTAAAAAAATTAAAATTAAGAATTAGCAACATGAGTCCTCAACAAATTACATAAAAATTAAATATCAAGCATAATTACTAATTAAACATAAAATATACATAGAGATTAAGCATAAATGATACAAAGTAATTAAACATAAAATAGTTGAATGGATAGATACAAATTAAACATTAGAGATACATACAAATTAAGCATAAAGTCACATACGTACTCATTAATTACAAGCATCATATGTGTGTGTGAGAGAGAGAGGATTGGAACTATGGGCTGAGTTAATTAGGCTTCCTGGTTAGGTTCGGCTGCCACCGATTTAAATTAACTCACTCAGACTCGTCTGTGAAGTTCCAATCATAACCGTTCACATCATCCACCCCAGCTGCCCTCTTGTTACAACCCGTCAGATCTCCATTTTTTCTCAACGACCAGTTATCCCAAATTTATCTAGCCCTAGTATTTGAAATTTAAAAAATAAAAATAAAACATATATTTTGCAACGTATTTGCAAATTTTGGACAAATGTGAAACAAAACATTTGGAAAATAAGAAATGGTATAGATGCTTATATTTTAGATGACATTTGGGTTCATGGAATTATGTGGCTTGTTAATCTAAGAATAGAGGAGCCTAGTATTGCATAAGTTATCATGAAGGTTGTTTATTGGATAAACAGTGACGAAGTATGGGACTTTGACCGTTTATGTATCTTCTTAATAATTTGACTTGTACTTAACTTGATTTATGATGTTGTCTCCAGTGAATAATGAGTCATATTTTGTAGTTTGGACTTAGACATTATAGTTCCTTCATTTATCTTAGAAGTAATTTTTAAAAATAACAAAACTGTGTCAAACTGTCGTAGTGTTTACCTTTTATTTATTTCTTGTGGCCTAGCCCTTTGAAGCCACTCGAAAAAATATCTACATAAATTTATAAACATATGAATTATGTTCATCGTATGTTTGATGATATGCATAATGATAAAAAAAAAATATAGTAAAATACTAAAACACTCAACAACAAAAAAAACAAGAATAATTTAAATAATGTAGAAAAAATGAATTATAGACTATATATAAAAATAATAAAAATAATATCATTTTCCAATTTTGACGTTTTTAACATTTTGTGACAACTTTTTCTTTATATGGCAATAACCTTTGTTTGTAATTCAACTTTTTCAGTATAACACTATTACTAATTAGTTAATTGATAATATTTTGAGATTATATATATATATATATATATATATATATATATATATATATATATATATATATTTATATATATATCAACCATTCATCCACAACACTTTATTCAAAGAATTCAAAGTCTAATTTCACTCGTAACAGCATAACATTGTCTGTTGACGTAATATTTGTTGGATAACAAGTTCCACGTTAGGGAATTAATAAAATAACTAATATATATATACAATTTTAAGAGTATTAGTGCTATAAATCTAGAAATTTTGGACAAAAAGATAATTCCTTAAAATAGTTGGGCTTGTCTAATTTGAGAAGCAATGGTCCAGCCTTGAGTTGATATGTTCAGGGGAGTGAAGGACCAATCCATCAACAAAGAGCGTCCATCACTTTTAGCACCGCCATGTTTTACTGAGCACACCACCCTCCCGATTTTTAAACCACCCCATTAATCTAACAGCATTGAACCTATAATTACAACAACCTTAAAATAGGCCTAGTTTATATTTAATAAAAACAATACAATGAAAATAAGTTAAAAATGTATGTATAAAAATAACATAATTGGCTTTGCATAATCATAGGTAAAAAAATTCTTACATGGAAATTCATAATAATTCTTGGGGTCAATGATGACCCAAAGGTAAAATATTTGTTAATAAAAAAATGTAGAATATTTGGGCCATCGAAGAGGAGAGAATAACAAAAATAAGTGTCATTTGACACAAGGCTTTCACAATGAAAAAAAAAATCAAAACAAAGATCTTTAAGATTTTTTTCATAAAAAACACAATTTATGTATATTTTTTTAAATACTTTTAATATAATTTTTGACTTAACTAAATATAATTTTATTAAATTCATCATTTTCTCAAAATTTATTATAATCACAAAATTTATAATTTATATTAAAAATCATAAGAAAAACACATAAAAAATGCATTAAAATTCGAAGTTGGGTGGAATGAGTTTTGGCGTGGGATCCACTTTATGTCAATTTTTCCTTTTCTTTTATTCAAACGGAGAACTTTTCATTTGTTATTCTTCTTCTTTTTACGATCTTTGAACCTAAAGAATACCTTAGGAGCATCTATAATAATGTCAGCTTTAGTTTATAAGAAACACAATTTATTAGATACTGCCATTCTGAGATAAAAAAAATAAAAAAAAAAATAAAAAAAAGAGTAAATTGTATTTTGATTATAGACTAAAATTGTATTAAAATAAATAAATGATGAGTAAATATAACGTTATTAATCAATAAAGTATAAGGTGAAATTCAAATAGAATTCACTTAAATATATTAGAATTATACATGTTCAATTTTCAGATTAAACATATAATTATGTTTTATTTTGATAATTGAATAAATATATATGTACATTTTAGGATCTAAATTTATGGTTTTGATCAGCAATCATAAATAGTTTCTAAACATATCATCCTAAAAAGAGAGAATGAGGAGAAATTTTATGAGTATGTATAATATATTAAGGATTTGGTAGTCGGTTAGAATTTATTCTCAAATTGATGGACATTAATCCATATTTGAGATTATATCAATTAATTAAATTATTATTTATCAAATTAAAAATCTATCAAACAAGTCTTATTATTTAATTTAATTATTAATTAACAAAAATCCTAATTGTTAAATAATTAAGATAATTAAATAAAAATATATACCTATAAAATAATAATGAATATAATAACTAAATAAAATATTTAATAAAATATTCATTGTGGAACTTTTATATTTCAATTGACTAGTAAAACTTTCGAAAATAAAACTCTGCAATTTATGTGTTTAAGTCAATTTCATGTGTACACTTCATTTAGTTTTTAATTTATTTAATGATAGTATTTAATAATTATTCACTTTCTAACTCAACAACTCAAAAAAAATCACAAAATAGATTTCACTAATAAGATTACATATAAAAAACACATTTATTTAATGTAATTTATTGAACAAGTCCATTAGAAATGGAGAAATGTTTCGTAGACACCACAATTTGTCTATCCAAGCCATTGAACATCCACCCTCTTTTGTCCAAAATCAAAAACATAATAATAAAATAAAATTAAAATAAAACAACCACACTCTCTTTCTCATCATACCCTTCTCTCTCCAAGTTGCTCTCTCCTCCTCTTCGTCTCCAACGGACTCGACGCTAAAAGAAAAAGAAAAGACCATATCACTTTTCATGAATCGAGACCTAAAAAAATTGTTTACGAAAACACTCCTCTATAACTTCTATTTTTCTTAACTCTATATGATGCTTACCAAAATACTCATAGCTTATGCCTTTTTTTTTTTTTAATATTTTGACAAAAAAAATGATATTCACTTGTTTAAATTACACAAACAAAAATTCAACATTATTGTTATAAATGATAAGGAAGAAATTTGTGAACATAATCATATAATTCAAATTAATATATATAATGACACAATGTCTATAAATAATAATATGAAACAATTAAAGTGATTGAAATATTTATGTCTCTCGATTTGAAACAACTTAATTATTGGTTGAATCAATAATTTTTAAAAGTTGATCTATCAATTTGAATTAAACGAATATAAAAAATTAAATAATACCGCATCAAAATAAAAAAAATAAAAAAAACAAATGACACCGATAACAAAATTTCGGAGAAAAAAAAATCACTAAAATAAAATCTTGTAGTTGTGGAAACCACACTGGTGCATTTTAATTTTATTACATTGAGGTTATTATATTGGTTTTTATACACCCATTGTTATGGGTAAGAAAAAAGGCAGTAACAAATTTGAAAAAAAAACTACTCCCTAAAGCCAAAAATCAGAATAAAGAACACAAAGTTTTCATCTCCCTCATGCGAACTCGTTGTTCTACTTTCCTGTCGTAGTTTGGTGGTCGAGCAAGTGTTTTCGTCGTTTCTTTCTCTTCCCATTATGTCGATAAGTGTTTTCGCCACCATCGAGAGCAATTGTCGTCATAGTTGTTTCTTTTATTTTTTCACTTCATCTCATTCCCTTTGCCATTGTTTTAAACACTATGCCTTTGTGGTGAACAACATACGAAGTTTTGGTAAAGAAGACGAAGCCAACCATTTTGCATCAAACTTGTATTTCTGTCAGATAGGGTTGGTCCTTTCTAAACTCCTACAATTTTAAAAGTCTATATTTTCCTAGTAATTTTTAGTTCTTACTTATCAATTTTGAATCTAGGTCATTTACCTAGATTTTTAATTTTTTAAATATGGCTATACGTGGTTGAAAAATAATAAAAAGACTATCAGATTATTATAATTTCATATTGTTGTTAGTTTTTTTTTTCTCTTTCAAGTTTTTATTAATCATTGAGAATGTGTTAGATATTAAATTTATATTTTGTTGTTAGTTTTTTTGTATATCAAGTTTTTATGATTCAATGTGGTGAAAAGGGATTAATTCAAATGTCACTATGTTATAGTACTAATGCGCAACAATAGTAACTATTTGACAACACTTTGTACTTAATAACGTCGCTGAACAATATTGATTTCATAAAAAGAAGAGTGGTTCAATTAATTAGTTCAACCATATTCACTTTTACTATTGGATTTGTGAATTTCACATATGAATGTAATTGTGATTCATTGTTGTAGTATTAATATGTTTACTTTAGTTGCTAATTGTGAATCATTTTTGTTATATTAGTTGTTGCATCGTTGTTTTCTTAAGTTTGAATTTGGGTTGGGATTAAAGGAAATTAATATACGAGAAATATATGTATTTACTTAGTATCCTTTCGGTTTGGATTTGATTTGGGAACTCCTATAAATAATAAAGGTCAAAAAATCAGTGGCATTGCTAAAAAGAATATTAGTTTAAATTACCAAAAACTCAGTCTACTTTTGAGTTGAAATTTGAATTGATTTTCATTGGTTATTATTTGGTCAGTTGGATTTGGAATTAGAACTCTGGTTTGGTATCTGTAAGTAAGAATCTTGTTGAGTTCTAGTTTTTGCTCACTATAGTGTTAAACATATTGGTTTGTGCATTTCATTTTCTGAACTTGTTATTTTTAGTCAATGAATTTGAATAATTATATTTTCATTTCAAATTATGTCAAATTTGAATATAGAAGAGACATTAAATTAGATCCATTTTATTTAATTTAGAATTTGTTTGTGTTATTGATTACATATATAGATAGTCATTGATTTGTGTTATTGATTACATACATAGATAGTAATTTTTCACCACAAGTACTATTAAGCACAACTTTAACGAACAAATATGCTTGTATTTCAACATGTGTATGTAATGCTATTGAGAATTGTGATCATGTGTATGAACAAATTTAACTCTATTGTTGATCTCGGTACATCAAATGGTATTGTTGTCGGGGGACTTAGGATTCTGTTTCATATGGTTTTTAGTAGAAGAGGGATGAAAATGGTTATAAATTTGTAGTGGCTATTTTACTTTCTATAAGATTGTAGAGAATTAATGATGATTTTTTTTTTTAAATTTGTGTTGATGACATGTTTTATGAAGATGATGTATTGTGTGAGAAATACTTGTTAATAATTTTGATTTCTGAAGTGGAGTTTTGATTTTACATATGTTATTTATTAACTAGTTATGTATGACTTTTTTATATATA
>JBBPBT010000013.1:3956078-3973824 GCA_037974875.1 Cicer bijugum
TATATATGGTATGTACATATTGATATATCATGTTTGTAATAATTCACCAAAAAAAATCATATTTATTTATAATATACCACAATTAACACACAATTCCCTAATTTAGTAGCACACAAGCATATCAAAATCTAAAGTCTAAATAATAAAAACAAAGGTGTTACAAATTAAACATGTGATTCATGTTTTTTTATTGAATTTATTATTCATGTGATTATGAGAAGAATGAAATTTAATAATTTAAAATTCAATTTTAAAAGTAAGTAAAATATAATTATTTGAATTTTTCTGTAAAATTTATTCTCCATTCGAGTTGAACTACTTAATTAACATATAATTCATTTTTATTATTAAAGAAGTACTCATTAATTTAATAATTTAACTGTGTCAATTATTCGAGTATAATAATCGATATAATCATTAATATTTCTCTTATATAAATACATATATCCTTTTTATTTATTTAATTAATCTAAAAATCATTAAAAAACAAAGGTAAAAATAAAATTGGGAATACAGACATTACTCATAAAAAAAGAAAATGTTAAAACAAAAAACAATTCAATTATATTTATTTATTTTTAAAATATTGAGTATTTAATAAGAATAGTAAAATTATTATTTTGTAAAGTAGCTTTCATAGCTCAGTTGGTTAGAGCACCCGTTTAGTAAGCGGGAGGTCTTGAGTTCAACTCTCAATGAAAGCAAATTATTAATTTTTATTTTTATAATACCATACAAACTATAGTCTTTTTATTTTTATTTTTTATTTATTTTCCTCTTAATATATTCCATAAACTTATAAAATATATTTTATAATTTTTTTTTAAGGGTCGGAAGCGTACTTCAATTAAAAGCTTAAAAAAACCAACTGGGCTTTTCCAGAATCCCTTCTTTAAAATGAATTTGGAGGAAAGTTCTTTCCTTTCTCTCAAAATAGCGTTTCAAGGTGCAACCTTTGTTCACGCTTATTTCTCTATTTTTTTAAATGTTGTTAATGTTTATTATATTCTTAATATACAAATATTTTTATTTCTTTTTTATTTATTGATGTGAATTTGTAGTTTTCAATTTCATGTTTTAAGAGACTTGAAGGACAATGTCCAAGTCTTGCAAGGGATTGGCCATGGAGCTAGTCAAGTGTCTCAGTGAATCTGACTGTGTTAAGGTTCGGTTTATAGTATTTCTTTGATGTTATTGAATTTTTTAAATGAATTTTTTTGTTTTCTTCACTTTTTTAATGTTTAATTTTGATTATTGTGCTGTTAAACTGATTATGTTTATGTGTTGGTGAATAGGTTGAGAATAGATCATATAGGGAGTGTTCTGGAGAGAAGAGTCCATCAATATCAAGTGAGTGTGTTGGACTTAGGGAAACCTATTTCAATTGCAAAAGAGGCCAGGCAAGTGTTTATTTCTTGCTTTTATCATGTTACCTTTTAGGCAAGTTTGATACCTATCAGTTTAATGCGGATTGGTGCTTGAAAATTGTTTGAAACTCCAATGACGACTGATGTAGGCCTTTAGAAACAGAAGCTCACCATCCTCTTTGTTGTAATGTGTGAGAATGAGAGTGACTTGATTGCTGTCAGTTTGGCAAAAAATAAGAAGAGAAAACAAATTTGTTTCTCAAAACTCAATTCATATTTGTTGTTGCCTCGCCGTTTTTGTCAAATTGTCAGTTGTGTATACGAATAAAACCACGAGCTTCTACTTCTAAAGAGCGGCATTGGTCGTTATCATTGTTTTGAGCAATTTTTAGGTACTAGACTATGGCACTGCCTGGCTTTTATTTGATTTATAATTTATAATGCAAGGTTGCCAATATTTTTTATTTCGGGTATTAATTTTCTGTATAGTTGTTTTACTGCTAGCATTTACCAGCATAAGCTTGAAGTTGTGAGTTGAAGAAGACAAATTTAGATTGAATGAATGTTGAGTATTTCATGATTAGTCCCCTTTTTCGAACTATCATTTTTCATATGGATTCTTCCTTTTTTTTGGGGGTGACTAAATGCATCTTTACAATGTGATGGAGTTCACCCAAATAATCTGGTTATTTGTAAACTATAGTACTACAAAAACTAATGCACAAAGAGATGTTAGTAACTTATATATGGCTAATAATTATCAAGAGTGATAGGATGAACAGTTATTTTCGTTTGCATGATACACTTAATGAAGATGAAATAGCATTGAACTTTGGAATGAGATAGTGCAAGTAATTGTTTATGATTTGTTTGTAGTTGCTTCTTCTTTTAGCTTTCAAAGTCCATGAAGACAATGGTATAATTTTAGTCTCAAAAGGTTGATAGTTTTTTTCTCTTATGGGAAATGCAATTTGCTGAAATAAAAGTTCTTAACTAGTTCTTGTTTTCAAGATTATTCTCCCTCAAGAAAGTTTTGAGCAATTAAGGTTCTAATGTCAGTTTATATGATAAAGATTAGCTTTTAGCTTAATGGAGCTTCTTATTTAAAATAAGTTAATGATTTATCAGCTACCAATTTAGGTGTTTATGAAGAAGTTAAGCGAGATTGCTTTTGAAAAATTGAGATACATAAGCCCGATATTTTTGTAAGTTGTCGAAAGTATTTTTCTTGACTGCAAGGAAGATCTTGAAGTGTTTAAAGTTTAAACCAAGTTCTTTAGATCCTAACTGAAGATTTCAAATTGGTAAGTATGCTCGATGTTGCATTTGCATAATTAAACCAGGTAAATTATAAGAATACTGTATTTGTTAGTAGTGATGGTGATATGCAACTCTAGTTCATCTTGTTTTATTAAGGCCTTCATGGCCTATATTATAGACTTAGTTTACAGTAAATCGTATCAGCTGACAGATTTGTATGACACTCCATTTCATCATTCACATGTTCAAACAGTATAGTTTTTTTTATAAGCAAATATTAGCAAGTTAGTCATTATTTTAGTTTCTAAGGTTCGAACAGTAGGCCTTTTACTTAAATTCACTTATTGTCCCCTAGCTCGTCATCTGAACTACTTAGTTGGGACTGCAAATAATATGGTTAGTAGTGCCAAGATAATCAAATGTAATAATGTGCATATTTGGTGAAGAAAATTAGTACATTTATATTAGTAATAATGTGTTAGCTTAAGTTCATTATTTGATATTGAAATTAAACAGATATTTTTTTTTTCATTGTGTTCAGATTGACATGAGAGCTAGGATTCGTGGAAACAAAGGGTATTAATGATGCCATACATTGGAAAAGTGTGGTGTTGTAATGTCCAATTTTGGCACTTTCAAGTTTGTACTCAAGATGAAGTCAAATCAAAGTGAAAGATGAAGATGTATCAGAGAAATGGGAGGCTATAATAATTGTTTGATTTCATAGTATTGTAAGTTTGCATGCACATGACAAGATGAATTTTGATATGTTAGAGAGAAAATAAATATAAACAATACCCCACAAGTGTTATATTAGTATAATGGTCAAGTCATAGTTTCAGATATGCCATAATCCATCATCAAGTATGTTATGGATTAAAGTATGGTCCCCTCCACTTTCATCTCCATGATTCTCAAATGCTTCATTTTTCTAGATAGAGGGAATACGAGACTGAGTTGTGAGGTAAAAATTAATCCTCTTCCACGAAATTGTGCAGATGTGAGGAAAAAAAGACGGAAAATAGATGTGTTAAATTTCACTACATATCTTCGGGGAAAGACTTTTGTTTAAAAATAAATAGATAGATTTAAAGTTGAATATCTGCTTTACAACATTTTCTTTAAAATGTTATTACTATCTTCTATTCTTCAAAAAAATATTCATCATTGTGTACTAAGAAATCATTGAATGAATATTATGAAAATTAAATTCTACAACAAAATAAATATTATAAATTGAAGTGTATTTGCATTGTAATTGCATAGACCATGTTTGGATAAACCAAGTATGTAAATATTGAACAAATCGGCGTGCTGTTAGATATTCTACAATCACATCAACCAACAATTTTTCGTACATCTTATTTGTTTTATCTGTTTTGGTGTTTTAAACGATTTATTTAGTTGTACTTTTCTCATAGTTTTATTCTCATGATGCAAAACAGAAAAATCTTCTCAGAAAACAATATATTTAAGTCAATTTAAAACATTCCACTAAAAGTATGCATTTTCCTCCAAAAATTAGAAAATCAAAACAAATTATTATATTACTTTTTATTTTATTTTTAATCTTAAAAAATGAATCCTTAATAATCCAGAATTTGACTAAACAAAACTGTAAAACCTAATTAAAAATTATTCCAGTCAAGATATGAACTTGAATTCTCCTAAATGATTTGCCCTTTACTAAGAGCATCTCCAACGGGAGGTAAAATGAGTTCGTCCGCCAGCGTGTAATTACTTAACTTCCAGTTTTTTGTGGGTTCACCGTTGGAGTTGTGCCAATGTGTCATCACGGTACTGTCAGGAAGCAACGGTGCTTCATAGCAGTTAACTTTTATTAATTTATTAAAAATAATAAATTTACCATTTTTTTATTAATTTATAGCCGTTAACTTCTTTTTAATTTATTAAATAATAATAATTTTGTAACCATTAGCTTTTTTTTTAGTTAATATACCATCATTAGCCTTTTTTTTTCCCTTTAATTACGATTGTTAGCTCATTAATAGGAACAATTTGTTATTTATACTTTTTCTTCACAATTTTTGTTACATAATTTTATTTAAATTTTTATTAACGGTACTTTTTTATTTATTTATTTATTTTTAATTATTTATGTCATGTATTTAACATTTAATTTTTATTATTGTTATAAAAATTTAAGTTTAATTTTATTTTAATTTAATTTAAAATTTTTATTTTAATTTAAAATTAAAATTTTATTTCGATTTTAAATTAAAAAAATGTATAATAATATTAATTAGAATATTTAAATTAATATTTTAAATTATAATAAAATTAAATATAAATAAAATATTAATATATAAATTAAAGTTATGAGATATACTATGGTTTTTTAAAAATTAAAGCGTACATAAGGAATGAATTGATTCAGGTAATGTGGCATAGTAGAACCTATTTAAATGGAGTTCACCGTTGGAGTAAAAAATGAACGAGTTCCTTCAAAATGATGTGGCACAGTGGACCCTATCTAAAGAACCCATCTTGAGTTCACCGTTGGAGATGCTCTAAAACTCATTATCCACTTGAACTCAATCATTAGATTAAATTATTATAACTGTTTGTAATAATCAATTATAATTCTAAATTTTACAAACCCTTTTTCTTCTCTCGACTTCCAGTATGAGAATAACCAAGCAATATGTATTACCATATACATCAAATTATAAAAGGAACATGGGCAAATGGGAATAACCACTCGCAATTTAAGCATCATATTTTGAGTTCACGGAGTTTGAGAAGCAAGTATTTACAAAGTTATCCCTTAGTGCAAGGGAAATTCCCAAGACAAACTTTAGACACAAACCATATTTATCCTAATCATTGTGGCTGACTTTCATTAAGAACGTCCTATTAGTCATCAACAGGATTAACAGGTTCACCCTGTGAAAACAACTCTTAGTCAGTATATGTTTAAAGTAGCAATAATCTAAAACTAAATTAAATGTGACATACAACTATCTAACTTATGATACTTACATTTCCATCATCAACACCACTAACAGCAACAGGTTTTTGGGGTTCAACCTGCGAAAATCAACACAACATAATAAGCAATAATGAAGTATTTATAAACTTGAAATACAAATTATTATAGATAGATGAATAAATTATGGTTGTTCACCAAAAGCTTTCTTGAAGCTATTAAGGAGGAATCAAAATCCTTCAACACGATTCCTGGTAACTGATCGATGTCCCAACCAACAACTTTACAGATGACTTGTGCATAAGCCCGGTGAGCTCGCTTCCTTTTCGTCCTTAGTATAGTAGTCGAATGTTGAATTAGTGCAACACAATCCTTAAATCTCTTCCACATTTTCTTCTTAATACCACCACAAACCAAACAATAAAAATCTCCTTCTTTGTTATTGTCTTCATAATATTTCCTCAAGCCGACATCTTCAGCAAACACTTTTTCAAGGAACTTATACTCTTCAGATTCTTCACCACAATTTTCAACCAACTCATCTTCACTTTCATCCTCACCCTCATCTTCATCTTCAATTACATCCTCATCACAATCAGAACCTCCATTGGGAGCTAAGAACTTTTGGCAAGCCTCTATTGCACTGTGCTGCAAATGCCAAACTGCGACAATTGCTTCCTCGTCCCCCACAAGAGAATAAGGGTACGAACATGGCTCGGTGTTGAAGGAAGGCCAATCTGAAGCCGTTGAAGATAATCCACCATCGGGACTTTTGCAAATCCATTTAGCATCAGAAACCACAGATTCATGAATTACCTACATTGAAATTTCATATCTAATAATTAGTAAAACATCTGTGGGAATTGAAAGCTAGCACACAATAATACTAAAAGTAGGGAGAATGATGCCTTCGAGACATTGGTTAAATAATCAATAAAGGAAAGTTTGGATTACGAAGCACTGTATTTATTATAGTGGCAAGTGTTTGACTTGTATTTTCAAGACAAAACTTCCTTTTCTGGGCTCCTTAACCTATGCCCTTATGACACTCGTTGGCAAGACCCTATTCCTCTGCTAAATGCATCTCAGAAAAGGTACTACTAATAGTGGTCATGAAAGGTATAAAACTTCAATTACATTGACACTACAAAAATCCAGTTGTGTGCATCTGGCAACTATTTATTTACTAGTTTCTTTACTAGCATATAAATGTTTTTACTTATTAGAATTAACTATAGAATGAAGGGCATTGCATTGCATTTTACCTAGATTACGATATAATACAGATAATTTATATTTTATAGTTCAAATACACAGTAATCAGCTGAAAAGAAGAGCATAAAGGCGGCAATTTTTCCCTAGACAGCATTATATTTATAACAATGACAATGACTATACAACTAAGAAACACACACATAAGAGTACATGTATGTTTCTATTCAGCATTTATAAATTGATATAGATCACAATTGTTTACCTCAACAATTTCTCCCCCTTCTTTTGAACTCAAATCCAATGATTTTTCATCTTGAACCTCACCTTCCTTCAAAACATTCTGCATACACAACAATGCCAAATTAGGGTATGTTTACTTCGTGAAAACATTCTATGTTTTCATTTGCTAACTAGAACACCCGAGATTCTTGAAATGGACCTGATGGAGAGAGGAAAGGCTAGTTAGCAACCATGTATTTATGGAAATAATGAAAACAAATCTTTGACATTTTCATTATTTCAAAAAAACATAGACATTGTTCACTTCAATAATCTCTTATATCCTAAAATTAACACGAAATTTAAATATGGAAATAAAAATATTTTCACAAATGTAAAAATATAGTTGTTTCTTTCCCTTAAAGGGTGAAGTGAAGCTGATACACAAATAAATAAATAAATAAATAAAATAAAAAGAAATGAACCTCAGTAACAATTGGATGAAGCACTTTTACATGATCCTGAAGCTCAACTGGAACTGATTCATTAACATCAGATTTAACGGAAAAATCATTTCTACCATCAACATTGTCCTATAAAGTTAAAATCACACAAAACCAACTTAATAATTATAATATAATGAAGAAAATGCATTAAATATAGTTTGATTAATGAACTCAAAGTAACATGCATTAATATTAATATTATTATTATTACCTTAGATGATGAATCAGTAGTCTTCATCTTGACACCAGAGAGAGAAAGAGCGTAGTGAGGAAATGTTAGGGTAATAGTCAAATTGGTACTTTGTTATTCCAAATTGGGCTTTGTTATTCCGGTGCAAAAGCCCAATTGGTACTTCGTAATTCCAAATTTTTGTTCGCATTGTTAGGATTTGCTATTACACCCCACCTTTTTACTTATATGTGTTCTCATTCTCCTTTTTTAAATAATTAATTATCCTTTTTAGAAAAATTAATCTCATGAGTATATTTTATATTCTGAAATTAATTTTTTAAAAATGCTTAGTTTATAAAACAAGAGTTTTATGATTTTGAACAAAACAATAACTTTCTTTAGTTAAAATTAAGACTTTACTAATTTTATATTGATAATATAAGTTTATAATATCATTCAATTTTATATTATTACATTGTATTATTAATTTCTAATTTTTTTTATAGAAAAAAATATATTTTATTAAGCCAAAACAAAACCCAATCTCAGAGGGATTGGATAACAAGAGGGCCTATTTGGTAGGATAGAAACAAAACCAGCTTTGAAAAAAAAATAATTACATGTTTCAAATCATCTATAAATTTTGTTTAAAGAATTGAAGAACTACAAGAATGTGTAAAATATTTCCTTTATTTTTTCTTAAATCATGTTAAATAAAATATTAATGATTATGCCATTTATTTAACTCGTTTTGTTTTAAAATTCATATTAAATTGACGATGATCTTTAAATACTGTATGTTAGCTAATTTAACTGTTTAATAAAACTCATTTTGACTTTTTAAATATATATCCTATACCAATCAACATATATATTTTTTTGTTATAACAACATTTGGGCGAATTGAGGCGGTAAATAATAAGTCATGGATGGATGTAAGATGGTTGTGTAGGTCCCCACTGTGATATGGTTATGGCTATGGCTATTGTACAAGCTTAGACAACAAAGAAGAAGAAGAAGAAGCTGAGCAACAAACACATCAAAGGAACCTAATCTCATTTCATCATTCCAATTCCACATGGACACCATCCCTACTTCAATCAACAGGTTTTTCCTCTCTCTTTCTCTCAATTGAATTGAATTTCTTTTACTTATGAATTTATTCTTTTGTGCAGTGGTTTGGGATGGAAATCATCCTCCTTGTTTCTACAATCCAATTCCTTCAACCTAATTTCAATTCCATTCAAACCAAAACCGTCTCTCACCAAGTTTACTCTCACTTGCTCTGCCGCCTCTTCTTCTTCTGGTACTCTCCTTTTCAATCAACATCCTCTTCTGCCTTTCTCTGCAATTTTGTTTTCTCTGTTCATCGTTCCCAATTTAGTTGCTTTATCTATGTTTTAACATTTTTGAGCTTACAGTATGCCATTGTCTGGTTTTGTTTGATATAGACTTGTTACAATGGGACACAATATAAAATGTGTCTGTTTTTATTTGGTTGGTTTTTTAGCATTGCGAAAATGGACATTAGGCTAAAAGTATTTGGTTCAGATATAGGTACAAATTTTCATATTAAATGTGTTGTTGGTGTCTCTGTTGGCCACCTTTTGTGCCTAGTGTTCTTGTTTTTGAATGTCCCAAGATTGCTCTTGAGATATTTGTTAAAAAGACTCTACTGAACTTAGCTTTGTGGAAAACCTTAGAACACGTAGTTTCTGTTGTGGAAAACCTTAGAACATGTAGTTTCTGTTGTGGATAACTCCAATTTCCGCATGCTCTCCACATTTCATTATTATTGGCTCAATTTTGACAAATATTGAGACCACCTATAGTCGAACTGTGCATAAAAAGGCAAAGAAATGATCTGGTATTGAATAGACATTAACATTGTTGCTTCTCACCTCTTCTTTGTTTGTGTTCATGCGAGGAAGAAATTGAGAGCTTGGAATTTGGGATGTTGTTTTTGGCTAAATATCCATTTGTTATCTGCATATTCTATATGTTTTGTTGCTGCTGATTTGGTTAGCTTAATTATTAGAGTTGGCCTGTTAACATGGATGTGCCCCTACACTGTTTGATCAATCTTATTGTAATGTTCTCTGTTTTGGCATTGTAATGAATCTATTTACCATAAAGAAAAGTTGGTGGATCAATTAGAAAATTGAAATTAATGGCTAATGTCGAATGAAAAACCCCTTTGAAGAAAATGTTATTCATTATCCTTCTATTCTCTCTATTTCTGTCTCATATGCAGGCTAGAGAAATTGACTTGGATGCTGTGTATCCTTTTTTTATTTTAATTTTTATCAGATCCTCTCTTGGTGAAGGCTGCAAGGGGAGATCCTGTTAACCGTCCTCCGGCATGGATGATGCGTCAGGCAGGAAGGTACATGGCTGTTTACAGAAAGCTTGCCGAGAAACATCCGTCCTTCCGAGAGAGGTCTGAGACGACTGATCTCATTGTAGAAATTTCTTTGCAGCCTTGGAAAGCTTTCAGGCCAGATGGAGTAATTATTTTCTCCGACATCCTTACACCTCTACCTGCATTCGGGATTGACTTTGACATAGAAGATGTCAGGGGACCTGTAATACAGTCACCTATACGCTCTGAGGAGGGGTTAAAGGTTTTGCACCCTATTGACTTCGACAAGCTTAGATTTGTAGGAGATTCACTTAAGATCCTGCGGCAAGAGGTAAAATTTGGTCGCAACATGCATTCACCTCATTTATATGATGGATATCTTTCTAAGTGCGTGTTGGATTGAAGGTGAGTTTGGCAAAATCAGGCAGGCGCCGTGATTTTGTTGAATCTCCAAAGCGTAGCGTTTGTCAATTTGTCAAATCACCTCGAATTCAAACATGCACTAAGCTTGTTTCCTTCACTGATTATGTTTTATTTAGGTTGGTGGTCATGCTGCTGTTTTAGGTTTTGTCGGAGCACCTTGGACATTGGCAACATATATAGTCGAAGGAGGTACAACGCGCACATATACAACCATTAAGAGCATGTGCCATACAGCACCACACATACTGAAGACTCTGCTTTCTCATTTGACAAAGGCAATAGCAGATTACATCATTTTCCAAGTGGAATCTGGGGCTCACTGCATACAAATATTTGATTCGTGGGGTGGACAACTACCGCCTGAGATGTGGGAACGCTGGTCAAAGCCTTATATCAAAGAGGTAACTACTAAGGGAAAATCTTCAGTTTTTTTCTTGCCTGATAAAATTGTTTTTGGTTTTTCAAACTTCCCATTGTTAAGCCTAATTTTAACCTATTTATTTTGTTGAAGAAAGGGAAATAATGTGTAGCTTGCCGAACTTTGCAACAATTAACAGGTTTTTATGTCAAGTTAGTTAGTATATACTTTTCAAAATCTGCACGATTCTTCTTGGTTTAAAGCTTGTAATTATTTGTAAATTTTTGCAGCAAATGATTTTTTTTTAAAGCCTTGACTATTGCATAAGCCCATTGGATATGAAGCGTGCTTCTGACTTCACATGAGAAAATTCGAAATAGAACTAAGAAGCTACATCTTCATAATTTTATATTTCATTGAGATAATTATTGCTATTGGCATCTTTTCTGATTTTACAATTCATAATAAATAGCAAATTCTAGGTTGACTACAGTTGTGCCAATCTGTCTCTCTCTCACTTTTTTTCTTTTCACATTCTGTCATAAATTACTTTCTGAGCTTCCAGATTGTAAATTTGGTCAAGAAAAAGTGCCCAGACACACCACTTGTTCTTTATATAAATGGAAATGGTGGCCTTCTCGAGCGTATGATAGATACTGGAGTTGATGTTATTGGACTCGATTGGACAGTGGATATGGCTGATGGTAGAAGAAGATTAGGTAGCGGAATAGGCGTGCAAGGAAATGTCGACCCTGCTTACTTATTCTCTCCTCTTACTGCCCTGACCGAAGAAATTCAGAGGTTGGTTACATAACTTCCATTAACTCTAGCATTCTTATAGTCATTTTGTGGTTGTTGGCATATAGGTTCTATCAGAGGATAGACCACCGGAGAGGGTCCTAAGTGACCCTCCTAGGTGGTATCGCTCATTGCTATTATGTTACTAGTTTTTTGTCCAATTGAACCCTCATAGTCATAAATAAGATTGGAGAAATGAACTTTGTTGATGAATTATCTTTATTTCTTAGTATGATGATTACTTGTTACTGTCAGGGTTGTGCGGTGTGCGGGACCTAAACAACACATCCTTAATCTTGGGCATGGTGTTCTTGTTGGAACACCTGAAGAAGCTGTTGCACATTTCTTTGAAGTAGCCAGGAGCTTGAAGTTTGACACAGTCTCTCAAAATAACACTGCAAGTGTAGTTTGAAGCCAAATGCCATTTGTGTTGCCAAATGTAGTTTGAAGAGTTCAGGTTTAGTCCTTCTTGATTCTAATGCAGCTATGTGATGATGATTTGGACATTGCTGTGTCGGCTAAAGGTTAAAAAGAGTCTACATTATTCTGTATTTTGTAATTGTGTATGATAAATTAATTAGAGGATTCGTCCTATTTGTTTTTTTTAGTATAATAACATTAATTTTTGATTAAATTAATTTGTTAGGAAGCTTTGACTTGTTCTGATGAAGTTGGTACTCTATTTTCAGCGTAGTTTGATTTAGATTTTTTTTTATTCATAATTCATTGTCATGATGATAAGATAAAATGCTAGTTAATAAAGATGTATTTTCAAAAATAATGAAAATAGTGTTCTCGACATTTTTATTGTTTTTAGAAATGTAGACAATTGTTTATTTCAAAAGTCTTTTATCTTTTTATTAATAAATAAAATTAACATAAATTTTAAGAAATAAAAACAAAAAATGTTTTTAGAAAGTAAATTTTTTTGAATAAAAAAGATATGGGACTTTATAATTCCACACTTCCACACTTGGACTTCATAACTATATTGAATAAAGGAAATACAATGACACTTATAAACCTTTGATTTCATTAAAAAAAAAAAAAACCCAACAAAGTAAAGGAGTAACTAACTAATTATGAGCCAAGTATAGTACATTCCCTTTATTTATTTTATTTGTGTCTTAATGAAGGGTATGTGCACACAGTGAAATGTGTCTTACGATATTTTAGGCCACATGCCTTGTCACATTAATGTTTCCACTTGAAGAACGGTTGCCATAATGCTGTAGAACCTCATTCAGAGTTTTGAGAGCTCTGTCATATGACACAAACCCCATAAACAAGAACTCATAATCATCCACTGTCACAATCTGGATGTATTTTTCTTTTGAGTTAAATCTGTTTGTTGAAGGACTAACTGTCCTCAACTGATCCAGCTGCATTACCACCTACAAGTTATGTTAAACACAAAATCAGCACTTGAAAGATATCATAAAGTTACTAAAAAATTTGTTTTTATTTCTTTTCTCACTATATAAATAGAAATAAAATAATACTCTGTTATAATAAATAAAAAGTTAAGGTGAATTGGATTTCAGAGGCTCATTAGAGTCAGAAAGATCTCTAGAGCAGGCTCAAAGAGTATTTATAGAGGTATCTATAGATTACTCAGCAACAAAGTCTCTGCATCAACAACATAATTTGAACTCATGCCCTTGTAGTAAATCATGTATTTGTAACTAAATGTGAAAATAAATAAAGAAAATAACTTTTAAAACCACAAATGTCAAAGGCTCCTTTGATTATTGGCCCTCATCTATCTAAAATTTAAAGTCATATCAGAAATTTTCATCTTTTTTTCCCTCATTTAATTACTGTAACATAATATTGTAAAAATAACATAAAACAAAACATCAATCATGAAGTTGTGAGTTACTTGAAATATATTGAGGTGATGAGATTAGGAAGTACCTTATAGAACATGCATTGATGGTGCAAGGAGAATGGATAATGACAGAGTGGATAATCACTGCAAAATGCCAACCTTTTAGTTGTTATATATAGTGTTCCAATTACAGGTCCAGATGGTGTTGATATGTAACAAACATATTGCTTTAATATTTTCTCTCCTTGAAAAACACCAAATGTTTGATGAAATAGCTTATCAGATCCTCCATTTGCAAGCATTTTTGTTCCTTGAACTAGTCTAGCCATTGCAGCATCAGCTGGATTAGAACTGATTCTTACTATACACAATTGAAAATGGATTACTTAAGAATCGAGTTAGCATGTCATATAAGTAACACACAAATAACTATGTATCAAAGGGCTATAATGAATCTGCTATCAACTAATTTTTCATGAGGAGGAAGAACAATAGGAACTTCAACTTTGAGGATCAACATCTCTACAAGATCTTTGTTGATGTCAAGTCTAAGCTTCTCTACTTTTTTTTTGCAAAGGTCTAATCTTCTCTTACTAGAGCTAATAAATCAACAATAATACAAAATTCAATCCTTTCATAATCTATCTTAATAAAAACCATCCAATTAATCCAAAGTGAATAATCACGCTGAGGTACTGTGAGTCGTGGACTCCACCATCATCCACCGTGAATTGCAAGAGCTCCATTGCCTGACCACCGTGAGTCGTCGGAGCATATTTGCCAGACCACCATGAGTCGTCGGAGACCATGCAAACCGCCGTAGGTTGCCCCCGGATACTTTAACAACTTTTTTCTTTAAAAAAATATTTTATTAACATTTAAAAATACAAAATGAAGTATTTATTTTGTTTCATTTAATGAATTTTGTCTTATCCTATTAGGTGATCCATTGAATTTAGGAAAATACTGTGGATGAATCATTTGCAATCCAATCCATATTATAAAATGGACAGATTGAATTCAAAATATTATTGATTTTTTGTATAGTGGATGGATACAAATATGAAAGAATTGGATGAAGGTGAATTAATGGAATATGTTGTTACCCCTCGTGAAAAGCAACTACAGGCAACAGAGACATGGACGTGACACGTAGACACCAATAATAATTTAAAAAAATAAGTTAATTAATTATAATCAATGTGTTGGTGGCGGACGCTACATATGTCAAATAAGGAGACATTCTTCAATTAGAGGTATGGTACAAAGAATAGGACAGATAGATAGAGGAAAACTCACTGTGATTCCATATATTATCAACCATATTCTCAGCATGTCTACTTGCTTCTTCAACCTTCTTACTACAATTATTTATCACACCACTTATTTTGTCCACTGAATTAGGACCTGAAATCAAAAGAGTTATGAACATAAGTGAAAACGAGAATAACTTCAGTTACAGAAACACAATCTCTTAGAAATCACTCACGGTTTGCAGCTGCAGAAGAAGGGGAAAGGTGAACATAAGGGTTGTTGCTATTGTTGTGCAAGTTTGTACTAGTTGTTCCATCAACAACATGAATTTCTCTATGATTGTTCATTCTCTGGTTTAGTAGCTTAAGATTGCAAGAACAAGATGGAAGTGAAAGAAAGGTGGAATAATTTGAAACTTAGATTAGTTGGAAAAATATGTGTAGAACAATACAAGTGACAATGTATGTGCTGATTCATGTGAATGTTTAATGGAGATTGGAATATGAATATCACATCACATTACCTTTAGAATAAATTCTGTTTATAAACAATAATATTACAATAGTAAATTTAAAATATTTATACTTTGTGACATATTTCTTTCATATTTATAAGTATAATTTTTTAAATACTAAAAATTGAAAAATAATTATGAGAAATATGTGTCCCGTGTATGTGTATGTGCATGTGAGTGATGTGTAAAGTAGTTTGATCAAACAGTAGGACAATTGGACAAATATCTGAGTTTATAATCTTAAATAAGTATTATAGATTTAACCTAAATCAAATATAGCTCAATTCATCACATATATTTATTTATACGGTTGTAGGTGGATTTTAAAGAAGAGGTAATTAAGTTCGAATTTGATGTCTACAATGTATGAAAATGGTTTCCTCTGCCTCTGGTTTTTGCATTGGTTGTGATAATAGTGTGAAAGAGGAAATGAATATATATATGTAAAAGTCTATGTTTGACTTTATAATATGATTGATGATGTCGAATAAATTCAAGATAAAAGGAAGCATAACACCGAAAGAGAAATGCTGCTGCTGTGGAATTGGATGCCAAAAAGCATAATCTGAACATTGATTTATAAATTAATTAGATTTGGTTTCCCACTCCATTAGGGCTGAACATTTTTTTCGCCATACTTCCAAATTAGAGTTAAGGACTTTTCTTTTAACCATAATAGTTAAATACTTTATAAAATTAATAATAATAATAATAATAATTTATTTTTATGAATTACTCTATGTTTGATTTGTTTACTATCTCATACCTAAATCACCAATGGGAGACTATTTTAGTCTCAATTTTTTTTCAATAGAAAATATAGAGATTTAAAAAATTAAGTATATTTCTATGTTTTAGTTGTTGGAAGTTTTATGTGTGATTTTATTTATACGTATTTGAAAATAACTTATATAATAAGATCATTTGACATATACTTCAGCAATTCAAGTTTGAATTGTTACTAATTAAGGCAACCATGAGGATTGTTAAAGAGAATAATAAAGTCTATACTCACAAATAAGAAATCTAACGATTTGGAAATCATTGACTTTAAATTTTTTTTTTGTCTACATAAAGTGGACATCTTAACTCAAGAAAATGTTTGATTTATTTATGTCACTTAGTTGCATATAGTAAAAGATATTAAAAGAAAACCCAAGTTACATTGACATAAATCAGATGTACAGTATTTCAACAACTAAAGTTGTAAAGTATATGTACATACTTGTTATCGTTGTTGAGAATAGAACATATAGAGATAAAATTTATACTAGTTGACACACTAATAAAATACTTACAAACTAAGGTATTTCATATGGTTGTTGTCATTAAGGATGTATTAGATTAATGAGAGTTGATCTTTCTCCCTTTATGTTCTATATTTTTGTTTTTGATACATACTTTGTGTTCTAATTTTCTACAGAAATAAAGTTTATGTGATTATTATTATTAAACCCATTTTTGTATCGTTTGTGCAAATTGAATTCGCACTTCAAGAAATTTAGTTTGATCCTACTAAAGATTTCAGTTGGACCAATTAAAAATAGACATGATATAGATATCACATTGCATGAACTTTCTATGCCAATCATCTATATTGATCTATGTCACAAGTGCATTGATGTGATGGTCATCGAGGTATAGTCACATTATGTGTCAGTGACGATAGTTGCATGGTCCCATTATTGATGTATGACGTAAACCAAATGACAAAGGAGAAATCTAAAGATAAATAACAATCAAATACGTGCTTAAAAAATTATAATATAATTATTAATATATACTCTCTATAATCAATATTATAAGAAAAAACGTCTTCCATTTTTTTCACAATTATAATAAAAAAATCAACTACTTTCGCCTCATTTATGCTATTACTCCCAATAAACCATTTATTTAATTCAAAATATTTAATATTGATAGTTAAATGTTTAACATTAAAAATAGTCAATTTAATAAATTTAACTTGTATCTTACATGAAATCTAAAAAATTAATTGCACTAGCTACATTTCTTAATACATGCGAAATTATTATTTTTGTTTATAATAATGATCAGAGGGAGTATTGCCCAAGTGAGAGATTTAGAAAATATGGAATTTGTCTGGTATATTTGAGACCATAGTCTATATATAAGGTGTTAGTCAATTAGAGTTCTCATTATTTTTAAATGGGCTATAAGTGACATCTACTCATATTTGAATTTGTATCAATTAATTAAATAAGACTAAATTGTAATATTAGTCTCTTTATTTTTCCTCATTCACAAAATCGATCCTCTATTTTAAAAGTCGATAATTTTAGTCTATCCCTATAGTTTTCTAATTAAAAAAAGATGATGTGACATGATTTAAGTAATGTGTCATATGATACGATGATGTAAAATAATTAACACACATAAAGTCGAAATAAAACAGCATAAAAACTTAATTTTCAACTTCAATTTTTTTTCTTTATATTTGTAATTTAATTAATAACATATGAATAATTAATGCATTTAGATAGTTCTATATCATGA
>JBBPBT010000013.1:3979416-3994599 GCA_037974875.1 Cicer bijugum
ATTGATTATAGAAAAAAAAATTAAAGTAATTAATGCAATTGAAAAATTAAAAAATCTTACAGAAAGGGATATTTTAAGAATAATATTATTAAATACGGTAGTAGTTAATTAAGATTAGCTTATATTTTAAATTGTAGACAATTGAATTTTTGTGTTGCTTATATTTTAGATGAGAAGAGGGAGTAATCTTTATTGCCTTGATTTCCTCTTTCTATAAATTAAAAGTATAGCTAATATTTTAAGAATATAAAAAGAAAAACATCCCATAAAGTTTTCCTTCATCCTCTATTATAGTTGGATGATTCAAGACAATTTTTTAGTTTAGAATTACTCTTTTAAATCATTTTTTTTAATTTATCTTATTTATATAAGTGATTTTCACACAAATTTAATTTTTCTTTCGTAATATTTATTGTGATTTCATCGTTTGTGTGGGACGTTTTTTAATTTTCTTGTCTTCGTGTGGTGCATTTTCTATTTTAGTGCGATATTCGTTTTGATTTAGATTGATAGAGTAGATTTGATCAATTATAGATTTCAACAAATGATTTTGATGTCGTCAATATTATAGGTCTGAAAACATATGTATTTCGAACACTTGAAATTTATCATATTTGTAGACAAATTATCGTTTTGTGTTATGTTGTCGTTTTTATACTATTAACTTAAGTATTGTGAGTGTATTTGAAAATTCACCTTTATATTTTTAACAAAATTGAATTTATATTGCATCAATATATTCTATTATTTGTATCAATGAATATAATTTCTTTTAATCAAAAGAATAAATAAATTAAAAGATTTATTCTAATAGTTGCACCATATATAGTAAGAGAATATAATAGGTCCATAGAAGCATTCGCTAACCATGTAATTAATCTTTCAAATTTCAATGAAACCCAAAGGATAACATGCAATAATATTATCTCACACATAATATACCATACACATATACTAATCTACTAACTAATTATTTGGAGAAAGTTAAAAGTAACTTTCACTAACTACATATATGTCATGTATATGCATGCTTCATAACCATATTAAGCATTTAATTTTTATATAATAAGGGTGAATACAATACAGGGACTTACTCAATATTGCAACTCAAAATTCTTCCTCAAACTTCATTCTAAAATAATCATTAAAATAACAAACTACACCCCTTGACTCATAAAGACCACATATGGAAGGGTTAAAACTTAAGTTACGTACCCAAGAATATATATGATGGACAATTGATAACAAACAACTAGAATTTCCATGACTTTAGCTAGCTGAAGTAGCACATCCAAGGCCTAGCAATTCAGATTCAACACAAACAAATTTGGAATTAATCTGAGATCAATAACAAAGCACAACCCAAAAAAACACTTTAAACCATGATAGTAGTATTGCAACACCCTTTTTGAAAGGTAACAACAAGAGACTAGCTCTAGTTTCCAAGGCCTTGCAACATATATATTCAGCTTCAGGACATTGAAAGAAATTTAGGACTTTGAGATCAATAACAAAGCATAACCCAAATTTAAAAATTACTGCTCTAGAATAAAAATATATGAAAAAAAAGTCTAAAAAAGTGATGTATTTTATCTTTAGCTTTTAATCAAATACAATAATTTTTTTGTTTATATTTCATTCTGAAAACTAAATACATCAATTTTTTAAATATTTTTTTTTACGTATATATTTTATTCTAAAGATCAAATCCATATATATATATATATATTTGAAAAGAAAATCTCATAAAACCTAATACAATTTGTATAACTCAAATGTTCTTGTACAAAGAAGATCAAACCTTTTAGTCAAACAAATTGAAGCCCGTATATGTATTTAGATAATAATCTTACTAGGATTGTAGTTGTAATGATACTTAATATCATGAAAACATACAATCTACAATTATGGATAGAATGTCATAGTAAAGGAGAAATATAAATGTAGTTGATGCAACTGCAATTACAATCACAACACAATTGAGAAACTTTCAAAAACAAATCCTTGCAATTACAAACAACAATTTAGAACAATAATTGTGGTATTGACTAACCCCTTGTTGGAAAAAATGTACAAGGAAACTTTTTCCCTTGTATTGTTGATATAAAGAATTGTATTAGAGTTAGTACCTTGTACTTCATTTAATAAAATTTTGGTTATAAAAGAAAGTTGTAAAAAATGCAACAATACACACACATATATATAGTATGGTCAGATGCCTTGAATTGCAGTGTTAGGTGGTGGAAAGACTGTTTCATGTACGGAAATCAGAAATATATACACATAACAACAAGAAAATCGACATTCATATTATGTGAAATTGGATATATATATATTTTTTTTTTGGGTTAGAATAAGACAATACTTTAAGAAAACAAGAGATTTTGGATTCTAGAAGACAACACCACCATACAAGACTCATGAAAAAAAGCATCTAATGTTATTTTTCATCCATATAGATCTTGAATCCTTTTCCCTCCATATATATATATATACAAACAAAAAAATATTTTTGTTGAATTTAATTTGAATGCTTGTACTTAATTTATATTATTTGTAGTAGTAGTAATATCGTTTATGGAAGCCACATTAAGGTCGTGCAATATATACTAAAAGAAGTAAGATATTGTATGCAAAATATATTAAAATAAAAAAAATAAGTTAAATATTGTTGCAAAAAAATAAAGTAAAATAAAATATTAGGAAATGAAGGAAACATGATAATATTGTCATCTTGCATGAGGAAGCGACAAACATAAGACTGATGAAATACATTACCAGCTTGTTACTCCACTGTATGTTCATTATAAAGAGAAAATAATAATAATAATAATAATAATAGAAAGTAAAATATTTATTGTTGCTTCAAAATTTATAACAAGTATAGCTACAAATATACATAAATACGATTTAGGGTTTTGAAGTTTATGAATTAGGGTTTGATATGGAATCAAATGTAGATGCATTTGCAAAAATGAAAATAAAACATATTATAATTAAACTTTAAAATGAATTGTACTGTGGCTTGATGGGATTGATGATTTTTCATTTCTTGCTACAGAAAATTCTACTAGTAGAGACTCAACTATACCGAATCCACAAACTAGTTTTTAATTAATTAATTAATTAATTATTCAATTATGTCTCTGTTATTTAGATAATTACAATGTTAATTATTAAAATGACACCTTTCTTTTCTATGTCAACTTTTGAAAAGAAAAAATCACAAGAAAAATTTATAGCACATTGAGTTGAGATATTGAAGATTCTCTATTTATCCATAATTTTTATAAATAGTGATAAAAATTATGCACAATTGCAATATATTAGTACATAGATGTCTAAAACTTTTTTATTTAAGTATTTTAAAACTAGATTTTTATATATATTTAAAAAAAAGTGTTGTTTAGAAATAAATAATAAAAAAATGAAGAAAAACTTACCATATATGTTGATGAAGAATCCAAGAAGAGGGGAAAATAAAAACATGACTACATAGGTAAGTTTGAGGTATCCCCATTATGTTTGATTGCAATTCTCTTCTTCTTTTTCTTCTTGTAAGGAATACCTCTTGCTTTAGCTTGAGAGTCTCTCACTTCACGAAGATAGATTCTAATGGAACCACTAGCAAAAGGATTAGTCTCAGGTAATCCTCCATTTTCTTCATAAGCAGCTCTTAATCTTCCAATAAGTGCATCAAGGCTTCCCCAAGCTTGTTTTAGAGGACAAGTACAAGGACCAGGTGGTTCAACTTGACCAAAAAAGAGACAACCTTGTAAGTGCACTTTTGTTTTTCCAAATTGGTCTAAGTACCTTAGAAACTCAAGAACATGGTTTGAGTTACACTGTGAGAGTGCAACTGGTGGCCTTTGATTCCTTAAGTATTGTCCAAAAGTGTTCCAATCTCTTCTCTTTTGAGATTCGTATCGGCTAAGTGGTATCTGTTGTTGTTGTTGCTGTTGTCGTCGTTGATGATCGTCACCGCCGGTGGCATCACCTATTGTTGAAGTGGAAGATCTTGATGATCCTTCTACTATGTCTTTTCCTTTGTTGGACATATCTTCTATAAAGATTAAATCATTTAGTGTATTTCTTTATTATGAAAGGGAAGGTTTTTTTTTTTTTTTTAGTGTGGTGTGGAGTGAGAAGATGGGAAGAGAAGACAATAGAGTAGAAGTGGAAGAAATTTAAAATTAAAAAAAATAAATAAATAAAAAGAAAAATAAAAAATTGGGGTATCACATCAAAGGGCTAATGAGGGGACAATGTATGGGACCAATGAAAGTGCTTTAGCTTTTCTTTTTCTTCATTGCCTACATTATTTCTTGCTTTAATGGTACTATTAGTATTAATCATACTTTATTTTATTTTTCTTCATATAATTTTTTATCATTGTGTTTCCATCATCAAAGCAATTATTAATGGGTGATTTAGAGTAATTAGCACTATGCTTATTGCCCTTGTGACTATTTAATAACACTCTAGGTTATCTAGTGTTTAGAGGTTTGTTTGCCACGTATTAGTAAATTTTTAGATTAAAAGGTAAACTTAATGGTTTCCGTGACCTATTCTATAACATATATATTGATCACATGGTAGATAGTATATGGTGTCACATCTCTTTCACATACTCATGAACCATACAAACTTTTCAAATTAGATTACCTTATGCAATTTCACTTATAAAAGGAAATTAATGGAGCTAGCTTTGATTCAAGAGTTTTTAGCAAAATTATATATCAAGTATTTTAAGATTTTTCCAATTTTAGTTTCAATAATCTAAGAGCTTTTTTTTTTTTAATTTATAAATAAAAAATACAGAAGAAAAAGACATTTGTTTTTCTTGTTGGTGTTTCTTTACAAGTTATATGAATAAAAATGTTTCTCTAACGCGTAGTTTTGGAAATAAGTAAATTTTAATTCAAGTGGAAGAATAGTTGTTATTGCTTGCATAATTATTCAAAGTATCTTTAATCTGAAAATATAAACCCATGTGCACACGCGTGAGACCCATTTGCACTTAATTATGTTTTATGATTAATTACAATACTTTTATTTTTTAGATAATTAATCACAATACTTATAATTTGGTTTTTTTTTATTTATTTTTTTCTTAATAATTGTGGTCAAGTGATTTTTCATCAAGATTTAGGTCTTCTTCGTTTCCATATTCTTATATTTTATTGACAAGTCATGAGTATAAAGCTAGTTGTATAATTATGTTTTGATACAAATATTTTATATGTTTTGATAAATGTTCAATTACTCCTAGATCTTAATAGACAACCGTCACCAAGAATAATTTTAAATGCAAACATGTAGTCATAGAATTTAATATTTTAATTATTTTTTATGTATAAATGTATATTGGTTTTTTTTATAAGCTAACATACATATTTTAGATGGATAGATACTTCAATCCTTATACAAAAGACGAAAATAGCTATAAGGACGAAAATACATGTTACGTTTAGTTAGAGAAACATGTCAATATGAACAAAAATCTATAATCATAACCCTTATACTTTTAATTAAGCACAATATATTTGTAAGTAACAATGATCCTCACTTTATAAATCGATTTTATAAAAAATAAGTTAAATTCAATTCAAATTTTAATAATTTAATATTAATGTTAATTCAAGATTTATTAATTGAATCATATATTACTAGGTTAATTCAAATATTTAATCTTGGATGTTAGAGATATGTGTTAAGACTCTTTATATTGAATGAGATAAAATACTAATATATTTATAAATATGAATAATTGTTCCCTTATAAATTAATTTTGTAGAATTTGAATTAGTTCTAACATATTATTTTTACTTATAAAAATATAATTTAGAAGCATCAAGTCAAATAACAATCAGATGAAAACTCACTAAAATTATTATGCATCACCTTCACCCTCCTCTCCACACAATAGGGTATGTTTTGATTCCTTTTTCAAAAAGGGTATAGTTTTTAAGTTATAATTTTCCTAAAAAATATTAAGTTGAAAATTATATTTTGAATTTAATTTTAGAATTTGTGTGAATTTTTAGTAGTAATTATATTATCTCTTCTTAGAGAAAAAAAAAACATTTGCATATAAAAATAATATGTATATATATATAGTTTATGTATTTATAATCAATATTAAATAAGTTTGTTCAATTTAAAATAACATTTGACTTATTCGCCAAGTAACTATTCCTCCTATGTTGAAATATTTGAATTATAGATTGTTGCATTGGAGGCATGAACTTATATCGCCGCTTGAAAATTGATTATAGGAAGAGGAAAGGATCCAAAGAAAGTGCAAAATTTCAATTTGTCAACTCTACAGCTAAATATCATCTCAAAAAATAAAAAACACAACAGCTCAATATTAATTACTCCACGACCTTAAATTATTTGATTTTGACTTGCAGGAGATAGGATATAGATGTGGACATACAATATAAAATTTAAAATTAACAGAGCAGCCCCAAAAGCAAATATTTTCACCATATAATATATATAATAAGCTATAGCGAGTAATAATAAATTAAAAGCATAATGAAAGTGAAGAATTGTAATGGGCACTAATTAACAACTGGTGGAGACTAATCCAATATCTTAGGTATAATTAATTAAGTACACTATTCTTAATTTCATCCAGCATCACCATATTGTCCGTTCATGTGTCCTAAGTATATAGATATAGAAATATTTACCGTGGAATATAATTGGTACATGATTTGTCACACTTCACTGACACTATGACCCAAAATTGCCAATTCATGAATTTAAGAAACAAAAAATATTTTCAATAATAATAATATCTAGAGGTGCTTAATTTTGTTGTTTCGTTCCCTCAGGTTTCCAGCATCTTCCTACACTTTGGACTTTACATGGAATCGTGCAAACCAAACGCACCACTTGGGAAATACACTTTTACAACCTGTTTCCATAATTCTAGCAACAAGTCAAATTGTCCAATGTATATTATAGTACACTTAGTCCTTGCCTCGGATCAGGAACCTTCATAGATTCACTATAATTATTATTATTATTATTATTTTTTAATTTAACCGCAAAATAAGTTTTTTATAAGACAAAATAATTCTTTGCATTTCATATTGATTTCAAGAATAATAACATTTAATTTTAATTTTAATTTTAATTTTGATTTTAATTTTGATTTTAATTTTGATAATAATAAAGTATATGTATATGATGAGTACAAAGAATTATTTTGTCTTAAAAAAAATTATTTGATCAAAATAAAATCATCAAAAATTATGAAGAGTAAAATCAGATGTGATAATTGAATACATACGTAATAACAATTTGAATTCTAACATTTTTTTAAATGTACAAATCATCTAATAAGTAGTTCTGACATTTCATTTAATAAAAGAAGAGTTTATTTGAATTCTATGATAGATGACTTAGTAAATCATTTAGTCAACATTTCATTCAATAAAATACATTTGAACTTATCATTTGACGAATAGTTACGTCATTCCATCAATTCTTTAATAAAAGTCAATCATATGACACAAATATATCATTTGATCAATACTTTGACAAAAGTCAATTCTCGATTTTTCTATCCTCTAGTAGAAGCATGTTTAGCACATAATATGGGCTTTATTCCTTTAACCGTTCAAATATCTTCATTTGATGTGATTCATCTTATACAATAATCATTAACAACCGTCTTGATCAAAAGTATATTCTGAAGTAGATTTTATCACGTAGAAAAGGAAAAATTTAAAAAATCAATTTTAAAATTCACTCAATAGTCAAATAGTTCAAGATTATATAAGTTGTGTGCGACATTTCTTCCAACGGTCGCAAAAGTATGGATATCATCTCATAGTACTATATGTAATACTCACACCTCGTTGCAAATGGAGCTAATTAATTACTAAACAATATGTTGTCAAAAATATGTAAAAAATAAAATATTTTGTGAGCACATTCAAAAGATCTCACATTCCAAACACTTTCTATTGAGAGATTTTCACTTGTAATTTGATATGAATATCTCTATCTTTTGTTGAGAGTATCTTATAATTTCACAAATCTCTTTTCCTTTGTAACTGAGTTCATGTGGATGTATCATCAAAAACTTGATTATACTAAACTAAAAATTTGAGAAAACTAAAGTATAGTAAGGTTGAATCTAGTATACTCTAGTGATTTGTTTAATTTTAGTGGAAAATCCTTCAAATTGAAGAGACGAGATGTAGTTACCAGATGATGGTCAACCATGATAAATTATATGTACCCTTCTTCCTTCCTTTATCTATTTCCTTACAAATTTATTAAAGAAACATTTTTAAACTTAGTTTGTTTAAAAGATTTTAAGTAAAACTATTTAAGAAAAAAAAAAATGAAGTCTTATTAAAACCCCCCTTTTACTTGTGTTTTTCTCGGCCTGAATATCATTCACAAATAGTACATGTTGATGATATTCTATATAGTTAGTTATAATATCTCACATAATAGACTAACTATCATCAAATGAATTCTAGAATGCCAAAACTTCGTTATCTTCATAATTTTACAAAGATTATCTAATTACGGTGCATAATATTGGATTTAAATGCCAACTATATGACAAAATCACTGATAACTCTTAAAAAAAAGAGTTTTCTTAGATTAAATTACTAGGATTCATTCCTTTTAGCTTAATAAGATTAGTGTTATTAAGTGAATTTGAGTCTATTCAACTGAGAGTTTATTTATTATAATTTAGTAATTAAAATATTAAATGTATTTTTTTTGTTTTTTATTCTCGTAAATGAACCAACCCTCAAGTATTTGAGAGAATTCAAATTCTTATATATTAAATATGTATCTTATTGTTAGATTTCAGTTGTTTGTTAGTATGCATGTAAAAATAGATTAAACACAAGTGTTGGTAGAAGTTGTATGTATGAATCCAACATAAAAAAGAAAAAAGCATTCAATATTGATTTACTCTTTGGTATATGTGTTTAGTCTTTTAAGGAAAACGAGAGAGATAAAGTAAAATTCATTATTCTGAAAATTATTACAACAATGAAGAGTGTGCTCTCGAATCTATTTATAATGCACATACTAATTAAACAAAAAGATAACAAACAAACTCTATAATTCCTATTTAATTACAATACAGTTAGTAACTAAGTTTGAATGTAAGTAATTAATTAGCTCCAATACTCCGCCCTCAAGCTGAAGGTGGTGAAATGGGAAAATTGCTTCATCATTTTTATGATAATGCAATATACATTTGAGTGCACGCTAGTGAGACTCCAAGGGGTTGCTCATAAAACTGACATACCTAGTTGACACTAAAAGTAAAAGTAATATCAGGTCTTTTCAAAGATGAGGATTAGGGAGAATATGTACTGCTCGATCAATTTACAATTAGCTAGTAACAATAGGATAAAAGGTTTGGTTAAAATGAAAACCTTGAACTTGATGATGAGAAGTGCTTGAAACTCAATTTTCATTATCAATCTCTTGTGCTTCCACCGTGTACTAGTGTTTGATTGCTCTCAATTTTCTTTATTCCAAAAATATGCTTTTCAATCAATTAGTCAGTTGACTTGGTTTTTCCATTCCAAATATGAATACTTTTAAAAACAAATCTCATATTTATACACTTAATCTCATACATCACAATATCTTATCACACCATAAAACAACTATACACAAAATAAACACACATAATTTATGAAAAATGGAATCTTACAAAAACAAATATATAAGCTATTCAAACTCATTATTTTCTTCCTTTTACCCATTTTATTCCAAGCCTAAAATGAAATGAGGATATTTTTATTAAGCTTTATGTGTACAACTTCATATTACTTTCCTATCTTATTGATGAGTAATATATAAATACTTTTGTTAACATCGTGTAAATTTTGAGACATGTTTTGACTTTAGCAATTTCTTTGTTTAGGATAGAATAGCTTGCTATATATGCCAATTATTGAGATAAAATGATGACATCTCTCAACTTATTGGCCTTTATGCTATTTGATTCATTTGTAAGTCTAACTAGAGCAGTAAAAATAGGCTAGCTTGTATGGATCAGTCCATAAAGCCCAAAAAATATAGTGTTTGAGCTTTAAGTTTTAAGTCCAAATATTAATAGGGTTTTTTAGCTCGACTCATAAAGAGCCCGTATGTGTGATGAGCTAGTTCGGTTGGGTTTAGGGGTACTCAAGGGCAAATCTTATACAAAATATTGGGGGAGCAACAAATATTAACTAAAATATTATAATTGAAATTTTACGATTTTCATCTTTGTCGAAAACTTTATTCTTAAAAATGTATCAATTTTCTTATATTTAACTATTATGTTAATCCTAAAAAAAATACACAAATTAATTATAATAGTTTACAAATTAACTAAAACAATTCACGGTTAACAAATATAAATTGTTAACATGTAAAAGTTTATTATAGTTTATTAATAGATAGTAGTTGGATTTCTAATTAGTGTGCTAGAGTTTGTCTGGAAGATATTAGTTAGTTTATTATTTGTATATAAAGTTCATTGTATTAATTTTATTATATTTATAACTATAAATTCTAATAAATGTCTAGCTCAGTTCTCATTTATCTCTTCAATCGCGTAATTTCTAATATGATATCACACTTGATTCTAATTTAAGAACCATTGAATAATTTCATTTACATTGTATAGTAAAGATAAGAAAAAGATTGTTATTGAAAAGAACCATTTACGTTTATCTTTTATTCTATTTATAGAGAAAAATTATTTACGTAGAAGAGGAAAAAAGTAAAAACCTAAAAAATATAAGAAGCATAATAAGATAGTTTGAAGATCAAGACCAAGAAGCGTCTCTAAGGGTTGACCGCTATGTATGAGTGTTATAATCTAATAGAAAAGATGGATAGTTATCTAAGGAGAAAACTGAGATAGGACAAAGACAAAGGCAAAGATGAGAGAGGCGATTTTTCAAAACTCTAAAAGTTTGAAGATATTTTAATAGTATATCATTATTATTTTAATAATCTACATTATTATTTATCAATTAAAAATAAAATAAAAAAATATAGTGGATGTCATGACATTCGTCAATTTTTAAAAAATCTGCCATTAGAGATACTTATGTATCCACATAACATAAAAAGAAAATAGTTTGAAAGAAAGTATGTAAAATATTTATACACAATAAAAACTAAGATATGTAAAATGTTCACAACTTCTATATTATATTTAAAGTAATAATAATAGTATTTAAAAATGTTAAAAATACATAAAATTAAAATAATTTTAAAAATAAATAAAAATTAAAGTACTTATTATTAAAAAATTTATATTAAAAATAATTAAACGACAGACTAGTTTGAAATTCCGTTACCTGTTTAAGACAAAATTTAGATAATATTTTTTAAACTCATTTTTAAATTGAACTTTTTAACCGTATCTGATATAATCAGTAATTCATTAGAGTCGATTTTAAAGTATCTGACAAAATCAATAACTGGTTAGTGTCGATCTTAAACGGGCTAGTGCGACAAGAAATGTTTTAGAATACAAGAAAGAGATATATCAAACATCATGCATGATCTAATATATTTTCAATTTCTGCCTAAATTCTAGAAGTGATTTTGGAATGGGATAAAATAATAATAAATGCACTAAAGGTTTATGCAACAAAGCAATGTCAGGGTTTTTCACATGAATATCCCTTTTTTGAATTTTATATACCTAAATGCCCTCCTTCTAAAAATATATACCAAAATACCCTGAATTTTTCCTCAGTTGCTGGTCGCAACCTGGGGGTGCGACCTCCTGAAGCAGTTTTTTTTTGAAGTTCTTCACATGGTCGCATCTTGGGGATGCGACCTCCTACTAGCCAAATGCAGAAAATTTTCATTCTCATTTTGCCGTTAGGTATACTACTCATATTTATATATATTGTTATATATTTTAAAATTAATTATAATTAGTTAAAATAATAAAAATAATTATTTTATTAATATTATATAAATGTTATTAATTATAATAATAAATAGAATAATAATAATAATAAAAAGATAATTGTATTAATAAAATAAGAATAAAAAAACGTTAAATTAAAAAGGATATTCATATGCAAAACCCGCAATGTCATAGACAAACTTAAATGGCTTCCAACTCTTTAACGTGCTTATGTTTTATTCTATTATTTTACTTCATCTATTTTATAATGAGTGATTTATTTTCAAAAATTAATTATTTGAAAAAATTAATTTTGAATTTGTAATGCATTTTTTTTACACTATTATTAATAATAATAATTTTTACTATATATTTATTATATTGATAATTGATTAATACCAAACAAAAATAATTTGTTAAGTAGAGTGTTTATATTATCAACTTTTTTCTATGCCCGTACCTTTTGCTTTGTTATAATGATGCAAGATCTTTTTTTCATTTTAACCCATTAAGAATCGTTAATTAACATATGATGGAGAAATGACAACCTTTTGCTTCGTATTTTATGTTAAATTAATCATCTCTTTACATAAATAAGAATCAACCCAAGGATGGTTAACTGAGATACTTTTGATCTCTTCAAAATTACTTCGAGTAATCTTTATATATAAATTCAAATTATTAAGTCTATGAGTTTATTGTTAATGTTCTCTAATTGTTATATGTATACATGTGATGAAGCTCAAAAATAACAGGTATTACTATAATATGTTTTATTTATCAAAGAGTTGGGCCTAGTAGAAAGTTAAACTTCTACAACGTGATAAATTTAAATTTTATTTTAAGAGAAATATTTATATTTAATATTTAATGTCACACAAATAAAATCATCTCTGACTAAGAAAATTTTTGAAAAAAAAAATCACTTCAAAAAAATGCAAAGGCACAATAACTTCTTCATTTCCTTGATTTGTAAATAACATTTTAATCTTTTAAAAAATTTCTTGAATTGAGTTTTTTTTTAATACGTAACATTGTTATATTTTTTATAAAATATGTTACATCTACGTTAAAACATCCCAAAATCTAAAAAACTCATTTTAGAAAACTCATATCTTCGTCAAATTTAAAATTTGATTTTTTTTTTTTAAAGAAACTCAAATCTTGATCTCAACAACAAAAAATAAAATTGAGTCTTAACTTCTTCTATAGGTTGAGTTAAAGATCAAAAGAATACCTTAGTCTAAAAATAAAGTAGGATCTACACTTACTTTAATTTCTCAATCTATAAACAAAAATTACAACATAACAAATAACTCGGATTATCACAAACGTTACTCTAAACTTTTGTATTTAGAATTCTTCAATGAAAACTTGAAAATTGATATTGTAAATTTTTTCGGAGAGTCATCCAACGCTGTCGAAAACACCTCAATTGCACACACGTAGCTCTAGATATAGTAAGAAAAAATTACTAAAAACATATAAAACCTAAATTATAAGATAATTTTGCAATAAAAAGTATTGTTTTATTCTTTCATTTTTCTTTTTTTTTATTATTATTTTTTCGATCAATCTACATAAAGTTGAGTAAATTAAGTCCATGATTAAATCAAAGTTCACAATTACTCTTAAAATACCCTAAAACCTTAAAGACAAACGAAAGAAATATATAGCGGCAAAAGAGCGAAATTGAAAAACAAGAGAGAAAAGATAAAAATAAAATAGAGAAAAGGAGAGAAGTAATAGCTAGGGTTTCGTTCATATGATAAACGTGAAAAATAAGATTCATTAATTGTTAAAACATACATTTTATATAATACATTTCTTATAGATAATAACTGCCTTAAAAACATATTTAAAATGGTTATCAAAAGAAAAGAGTTAAAATGAAAAACAATTTCAACTTAATTGTAAAAATGACACTACAAATAGTCAAATACATTTTAAATCAATTTTTATCTATAACCAATTTAAAACACGGACACTGACGTAACATTTCAAATGTGGAGGTGGCCACCGGACCGAGGCGATTTTGCCTCTTTCACCTTTGCACCCGACTAATCAGATAAATTCACATTTGTCTCCATACTATAACGGATGTAAAATTTATGTCATCATTCTCAGCCACAATGTGATTTGGGTTTCCTGATCCACACCCGCACCCATTAATATATATAAAATTATAAATTTAAAAGTCATATCTATTATATATAATTAATATAATAAAATAATTATTATTAGATAATAATAAAATTAAAAATTATTTTCTACATAGATAAGATTATAATTTTTAATATTTAAAAAAATCGTAAGTATATTTGATATGTATATGTATATGTATAGAAAAAATCATAAGGTGCGGGCTGATATCATCACCCTCAAACCCGTCTCCACCCCCGAATTTTAACTTTGGAGAAAATCCGCACTCGCATCCAATCAAAGTCGATTTTTCTCATCCAAATCAAACGAGTTTGGATGAATATCCGTAGATGCGATTAATGATATCATCCCTATGCGCAGAGTGAGACTTATATTTTTTTTTTTTTTTAAAAATTATGGATAGTTTTTCTATTAAAATTATCACATAAATAAATATGTAAGTGATATTTATAAACTCATGGATATTCTCCTTATAAATTTATTTATGTGTGACATTGTGATTAGATATTAGATAAACTAACCACGGTTTTTAAAAGATAACCTAGAAATACCTATATAAAACATAAAAGTAGCATAACAGTGTTACTTTAATAAATTAAAAAACGTATAATAGTACTACCGTTGGGCTTTTTTCAGTCATAAAAATTAAAACTACAATGCTAGGCTCGCAAAGTAAAAAAAAAAGAGAGAGAGAGTAGAAGTTCAAAGAAAAAGGCCCAACCAACTAAAACCAGTATATGCAATGCAGCAAATACTTTCCATTAGTTAATTAATTAAATACTAATGAGAAGTATTACTTAGTTAAATCTATTAATAAATGATACTGTGTCTCTAAGTTTTTCAATCATGATAATTATTTTCTTACCAAAACATATTACACATCAAAATATATTACACATCCCTTATAACGCTCTAAAATCTAGAAAATTTATCTTCATCTTTCAAAAAAAACTCACATCTTTTAAAAAATGCTCATATCTTCCTCAAATCTAAAATTCAAATTTTCAAATAAACTCAAATCAACCATCAAAAATAAATTTGAATCCTAACTTCTATAGATTGAGTTAAAGACCATAAAAATAACTTAGTTTATAAAC
>JBBPBT010000013.1:3998287-4025389 GCA_037974875.1 Cicer bijugum
AAATGTATTAAATGGTGACAAAGACGAATATATTTGTTTTTTACATGATGGTATGAAGTTATACATTTAATTGGTAAACACATATAATATTGTAGTCCTCCAACTTGGAAATTAGCATAATGAATTTAACTAATAGATCTCAACTGCCATATTTATTTCAAGCAATTATGTCAAGGAAGAAATTATAAATTATGTCCTTTGTGAGTTTCTTAACTATTTTGAAAGAGTTTTATAAAAAAAAATGCTAGATCATTATGAGAGGTATTTGTAGAAAAAAGAAGAATAATATATGTAAACAAAAATTCAAATGAATTTTTTAGAAGAATTAAAAATAAAAATTAATATATTTAGAGAAATTAAAAATATATTTGACTATTAATATAAAAAATATATTTAACTTTAAAATATAAAACATTATTATAATGTTTGCAAACAACAAAATAATTTTTTTTATATAATGATATTTCTTAAAATATTCAAGTCAATAAAATAATCACGCCTTAATTGACAAGTACTTGGCTAATCCACATATATTTTCTTAAAGTGTGCTTTAAGGGACACATGTATTTTCTTAAAGTGTGCTTTAATGGTAGGATTCTCCTTTGGTTTTCGTTGAAAATAATGATTATAGTTATAAGAATTAGTTAGTATGAATTAAAAAAAAAATTTATATATAAACGATATCACACGTAGTAGTGTTTATAAAGTGAAAATATGACAATTGACGTGTACCTCTAAGGGGTACCCAATTATATGAAGGAGCAATAATGCATATAAATAGACCACCACATTTGTGTGCGCCACCATTGATGTATGTCTGGTTCGGCTAGACTTGGACTAAGAAGTATATTATTTATTAGTATCGGGGAAAAAAAATTATTTAAATAAGTTCAACATTAGAAATCAATTCCTTTTTTGAATTCGCGCATCAGTTTTCCCCAGTCAAAACCTAGCATTTTTTTTTTTTGCATTTTAGTTTTATGTGGATTCGAGCATCATTTTTTTTCCCTTGTCAAAACCTAGCAAATTTCATAGTGGAGTTTCCTCTATAAATAAATGACTCTGTTCAATTGGAAAAATATACCAAAAGTTCTTCAAAAATTCGACAATTTTCCTTGTTTCTCTCTTTCTTTCTCTCTTTCTGCTTCATCTTTTATTCTTTCTTTCGAGTGGTTATAGTACCATATTACGAGTGATAGTCTTTAACTGTCATATTGAGGGTGTAATTCTAGAACGGTTTTCTCTAGTGCAGTAAAACTCCAACACAGTTTATCTAAATTGTTTTATCATGATGACTTTGTAATTGATAGTCTCTCTTGCACAACTTAACCAGTACTATGAAACGTCTTAAAAAGAACGACTTAGTCTATGACTTAACCAAATAATATTTTTAATGACATAAATTTATTTTGAAACATGTTGTCAAAATAATCATGCCTTAGTTCACAAGTATTCACGTGTGTTTTCTTAAAGTGTGGTTTAATGGTAGTGTTCTCCCTTGGCTACATATTCCAAAGTTTTTGCTAATCAATTGGTTTTTTTTTTAAGAAATTCTAATTAAAGAAGTTATCATTGGGAAACTAGGACTTAAATTAGCTTTTTTTTTTATAAACAAATGAACTAAAGGAATTATAAGTGTAACATCCTCTTTAGCATTAATAATTGGTAGTAAATTTTTTGTTGTTGTTTTTCATGTTAATAATAATAATAGTAATAATAATATAAAGGGGGAAGTAGTAAAATAAAAGTTAAATAACAAATTAAAACAAAAGAAAAAAAAAAGAGGAAGGGGAAGGGGAAGGGGAGGAGAGAACGGAAATTTAAATAGATTACTGTAGAATTGAAATGAAGAAAAGGGTTTTTATTTTATTTTTGGTTGGATTTAGGGATTTTTAAATAGATTACTGTAGAATTGAGTAAATTGAAATTTTTGTTGTTGTTTTGACATGATTATTTCTGATTTACTCATGATTTCTAGCATTATTGTTGCAAAGAATTGTTAGGAAATTAGTGTGATAGAAGAAATATTATTAACTTAGATTTTACATGACATATGTGTGATGTTTTGGTCATAACTTTTTCTATAGACATCCGTTTTGAATGATTTTTATTTTTCTGGAAACTAGACTCAATTACCTTCAAATTGAGTACAAAATTCGTGATTATTGATTGAGTATTGATGTTGAAAAATGGGTTACAAGTTGGACCAGAGTTGCTGTTTTTGTTTTGTTTTTTGTCATTGTGTTGTATTTTAATAAACTGCATGAATAGGGATTAAATAAAAATAAAACAAAGTTTTATCTATAAAGTAGACATCATAAGTTTTCCAAAGAGTACATATTCACTCAATTCTGATATTTGTAAGTTTATGTCAATTGACTTTGAAATTAAACTTAGTTTTGAGTTGTTATAACATAAATTTGGGACTGTTTTGGGAAAAATCCACCTTAAACGTATTCTCTGGAATTTTATTTTACATTGTGTGATTTGTATGATATAATTGAATTTATAGCTTATGTTATCATAATAATTTTCAAGGTGATTGTATGGTAGTCTCTAATATATGTATTATTAGATGATATTATATTTGTGTGTGTATGTGTGTGAATTGTTATATATAATACTTATATATTTGATTAAAGTGAGAAGTATAGGATTCATCCTAGCTAGATGAATTATCTGTCTATATACGACGGAAGCAAGGGGTAAGCGAGGGTAAGTGAGGCACCACTTACAGACGTAATTATGTCCAATCTTACCAAAATAAAGTTACTAACAAGAGAGGACATTAGTAAAACTAATGTAGTCTTTATGACATGCTTGTTATGTATAGTTTAAGTCGTTAGATTACTCACGTCTAACGACTTGAATATTCAAAAAGAGTTAAAACTTTACATTTGAAGAGAAACTCAGAAAATAAATATAGTCTTGAATTAGGATGCTAATTGATTTAATTTTATTTTTGGGACCCACTGAGATGTAATCTCATCCAACTTTATTCAAATATGTTACAGGTAAAAGGACTTAGATCACATGTTGGTGATATGAAGTGTATCAGTTTGCTCTATAGTCGGCCTAAAATTTATAGGGAATTATTTTGAACCATGAATGTGTTATGTACTCCATATTTCTATGTTTTTCTTAGAAGAATTAGTATGTGTATTAATACATTTTCATGACTCTATGTCGAGATTGTACTAATCATCTCTTTTGTCAAATTATGCTAATGCTCAAGTTATATTCTAGACAATTAACTTATGGTATTAAAATAAGAATACTCTAACTTCTCAAATTAGCATGTAATTGTTACTATTGAAATGTTGAGGTTGAGTTTGATACCTTAAATGTAATTTTTAACATTCAAAATAATAAAAACTATGTAAATTATCTGAACTCGATTTTAAATAAACAAAATCACATGTTTTCTATCTTATATTATTAAACGTATATGTAAAATGGTAATATGACTATCCACTATCTTGCTAAATATGTGATTTGTAATATTGATCAAATTTGGATAAAATTTGTCCTGCGTTCATATCATTCTCTCATTGTTTATTCATAGTAGTTTATTATTTAAAAACATGTATAATTATAATTTGAAGTGATTAACATTTAAAAACAAAAATATTCGGTTACTAACTTAAAAAACCAATTGATTTTTCTACAAACTTATCTTATCCAAAGCTTTCATATTAAAATATTATGTAATGATTGTCGTGCACAGCCTAGAACACGACAGCATATTACAGTTGGCATCCGTCTCATCAATAATATCTCGGTCTTTATATTTTATATATAAAAATACCATGTCGGTCTTTTTTAAAAATTTGTTTTTCTATTTTAATATTATTTAATTTATATTGTAAATCGCATTAACTTTACTTTATATAAAAAAATACTTTTTTGATTTTTTTTTTCTTTTTATTTTAACAGTACTTAATATATTTTAAATTGCATTAATTTTTTTTTATTATTGATAGTTTTACACTAGTCAATAAGTAAGAAAAAGTTCCTAAAAAAATAATAAAAATTATAAATAAATAAAATGTTTGAGATACTGAAAAATAAACTTGAAAAAATAATTTTGTTTTATAATTTTAAGAACAATCCTAAAGTAGGCAAAACTTGCGATATTTGATTACATGACAACATAACTAGTTGAGATAATAAAAAGATAATAAGATGTAATTAAATTCAAGTAATTAATAAATATTAATTAAAATAAATTATTTAAAAACTTTAAATTTAAATTTTTACTTAAATTTTACATATTTCTCAATTCAACTTTACGTTTTATTTGAATTAAAGTTAAAAATAAAAAAATAAAAAGTATGACTTTGATTTTAGATTTGTAACACAAGTGGTTTTCGCAACCTCGACATAACACATTTTCCATTTTATATAACATAATTTAATATGAAGAGATGACTCATAGTCTTAAAATAGGAAATATTTAAGGTTCAAGTAGCACTAACTAACGAATAAAATTATATTTAAATTGTTACAATATTACTAGTTGGATAAAAATGTGCGTCTTTTAAGCACGTGATCAAGTTACAGTACTTTATTTTATTTAAAGAGAGAATCAGAATACTTGCGTGGTGTCAGATCCAAATGCATTAATTTCTATATAGTACAGTTGACAACATTGACCAAAAGATAGCTAGCTCAATTTCTCACATTAAATAGAAGCCACCTACATAGCAAAACACATTCATCAATCACAAATTTCACAACAATGACATTCTTACTTCACACCAAAACAACATTTCTCACTTTATTATTCTTATCATTCTCAACCTTCATTGCTCATTCCCTAGTTCCACAAAATGAAACCTTCAAATTTGTAAATTCAGGTGAACTAGGACCATTCATAGTAGAATATGGAGGTGATTATAGAATGATAAGTATATTCAATTCTCCATTCCAAGTTGGTTTTTACAATACAACTCCAAATGCATTCACTCTAGCTCTTCGAATCGGGCTTCAACGATCCGAACAACTTTTTCGATGGGTTTGGGAAGCAAATAGAGGCAACCCAGTTGGTGAAAATGCAACATTTTCATTAGGTGTTGATGGAAATCTTGTGTTGGCTAATGAAGATGGTAGAGTTGTTTGGCAAACCAACACTTCTAATAAAGGTGTTGTTGCCTTTAGGTTGTTGTCAAATGGTAACATTGTTTTAATTGATGCTAAAGGTAATTTTGTTTGGCAAAGTTTTGACCATCCTACAGATACTCTTTTGGTGGATCAATATTTAAAGCCTAATGGACCTTCAAAACTTATTAGTAGGCTTTCTGAAAAGGAAAATTTAAATGGGCCTTATAGTTTGGTTTTGGAGCCCAAAGGGTTGGCTTTATATTACAAAAGTCAAAATTCACCTAGGCCAATTCTTTATTGGTTTTCATCTGATTGGTTTTCAATTGAAAAAGGGTCATTTGAAAATGTCACACTCAAATCTGATTTAGACACTTTTGAGATTGGATTTGATTTTTTTGTTGCCAATTCTTCAACTTTTGGTAATAGAATTCTTGGTAGGCCAGTGAATAATAGTACCTTGACATATCTTAGACTTGGAATTGATGGTAACATTAAATTTCACACTTATTTCCTAGATGTACGTGATGGTGTTTGGCAAGTGACTTACACTCTCTTTGATAGAGATTTTGATGAGAGTGAGTGTCAATTGCCACTAAGATGTGGGAAATTTGGGCTTTGTGAAGAAAATCAATGTGTTGGTTGTCCATTAGAAAATGGAATATTTGGGTGGAGCAATAAATGTAGTGCTAAGCCTATAGCAACATGCAAAGAAAGTGATTTTCATTACTACAAAATTGAAGGAGTTGAGCATTATATGAGCAAATACACTAATGGTAATAGTGTAAGTGAAGCTAATTGTGGAAATAAATGTACCAAAGATTGCAAGTGTGTGGGGTATTTCTACCATAAGGATAAGTCAAGGTGTTGGATAGCTTATGATCTACAAACTCTTACTAGAGTGGCAAATACTACACATGTGGGTTTTATTAAGGTGCCTAATAAGTAATAAGATAATAGGAAGCTCTTGGTATTGCATTTAAATTGTATCAATTTCATTTAGTTATTTTCTAATTGTTGTTTTTAGGTTGCAAAAGTTGTGGTTTTTTCACTGTTCTCCACTTGGAGAAGGGAATGAGTGTAAAATCAATAAATAAAAGTGTGTAATGAATTTGTGATTGTTTGTCTTTAAAATGCAATTCATATTCTTCTCTTTTTCTTTCAAAGAATCTTTGATTGCTTGAACTTTATTTGTGAGATTATAATGCTTGTGAGAGAAAAATATGAAAACACTATAGCATAAGTAAGAAGGAAAAAGTATTCATAATTGAAGTCTAAGTAATTGACGGTTTCGTAGGAAAGGGGTAACTTCATTGTCAAATTTATGGATAGACATTAGAGCATATATATACACTTTTTTTGTTTTTAATCAGATATATTTTAACGCACTAATAATCAAATGGAGCAGAATTATCAAATTAGTTAATAGCATCATGTCTTCAAATTTAAATAATTTTGAAAGAAAAAAAAATAAATTTTTGCTTCATATTCATATTAAAAGATGGCAACATAGTTTATATCAACTAATATTCACTCGGACTTATGTGAAATTTATTGGAGATATTATGCTTTGATTGAGTGTGGATTCAAATCTTCTCTAAAATTTAAAATTTAAGGGAGAAGCAAGTTGGAAATGTTAATATAGTCTCGAATTATCACGACTAATTAAATTATTATTATTTTAAATTATTTTTATACATGTGATGTTATTCATTTTATTTAAGATTTTGAATATTTTATAAATTTTGTTCTACATTTACATAAATTGATGGGAATAAGGTTAGGGAAGTAAAATTCGACCCAGTCAAATACAAAGATGAAGCTCTAAATTCAAACCTCAACAAAAGAATGGAGCAGATGCACATTTTAATTAAGGAGTTTGGAGCGAAGGTGAAAAAACAAAATATGTTTCATCATGTTGTCATACCTACTTCCTACTTTATTTATCTTTGAAAATATATATTTTGGCATTTTTCATCTATTATCGCTTTTCTTTTGTACATGTTAACATCGTAGACTCCCGTTTTTCATTCACTTTCATAATATTTTTTGTACAAGACTATTAAAAGTCTTCTGTGACATATTATGTACATTGAGCATGCACTCACTCTCTCCCCTCCATTTAGAAAATGTATGATACAACTACAGCTAGCCCAAGTGGTGTTAAGAAAAAGGGGCCAAGTGGTGCTATAACAAAAGGCCAAGACAAGAATGAAAGTAGGTCTAATGAGGTGAAGAGGCCCAAGATAATTGTGTACAAATTTATCTTTCTATCGAGTAATGAAATAAGAAGCAATTATTCATAAATATTTGATTTCAAGTCTTTCTCTCTAGAGCTGTTTCTATTTGAAAAGAGTGTTCTAATTCTTTCATCCTATCAATGTGTTATCTCTCTTCTCCTACTTGAACTACATTGGTCATTATCTCCTCCCAAATTTTCCCTTTACCATGTTTAACTAGTGTCCCCTTCTATTATACAATAACTCTCAAAAAAATTCTAAATATATAAAATTTAAAAACTTCAAATTGTTGCCTTTCTACCCTTTTCAAATGTTGTCTCTAATAGTTGAGCCTAACAAACACTTCTAGAAGTTGTCAACATAAAACTTAGTTAAGTTACGTTTCCTTTTCACCTCTTTGATCAACGAAAAAAAAAAATATTATACTCTATAAAAAAATATATGTACATTTGAAAAATAAATTGTTGTATTGATTTGAATATTTCAATTAATATGTCATGACACTATAGTATATTATTCGTTTTACAGCTTATCTATATCTTTAGAGTTATTAAAATTGGTCGAATCCATATTTAATCACAATTTGAATCTTAAAAAATTTAAATCAATAAGAGTTGAATCTTTTGTCTCAATCCAATCAATCTAAACCAAAAATTGGATTGGGTCGAGCTGGCCCATCATGCCTTAAGTTGACCCAATTTCAAGATCTCTATGTACCTTCTGAAAGAAAAAAATATAATAAAAATTTTAACAATTATTTTTTAATTTAAAAATATCAATATTGTTTTTCTGGTATAGTAAAATTATATTTAAATATGAAAACTTAAAAAAAAGATATACATTTAGTTAAAGCTTTTGAAGTTTTAAATTTTATATATTACATAAATTATTGATTTGGTTTAAAATTGAATGAAATTTCGATATAATTCATATTTAGTGTAATCATATTTCACCAAATAGATAATCGTAAGAAATTAATAGAAAATGTATAAAAAATAAAAATAAAAATAAAAAATAAAAAATAAATCAAACAAAGAAATGGATTGACGACTCATATAGTCTATAGTCATTGGACCAAGTTTAAAAATTTACAACCCAATTACAATTGGGACAATTTGAATTTGGCTCAGTTGAGTCAGGCGATCTTCGTCCGTCTATTTGACAACTCTACCTTGTTCATATGTTTCTAAATGACCCATTATTGTCACTATTAGAAATCAGTGATTTATCTGCGGATATTCCTGCATAAATAATTCTAAAGGTAATACATTAGGATTTTTCTACGAATCTCATTTACCCAGAGATATTTCATGCGATATCCTTTTCTGCAGGTAACACGGCAGGTAAACTTTTCATTTACTGCGGATTTACGTACTACTGCTTATTCGTCACAAATGCCTTCATTTTCCTTAGGATTTTCCTGTTGATAGTATTCCGTAGGAAAGGTCCGCATCAAATTCCGCAGCAAAGTTTACATTTGTTATATTTGCAGGTAATTCCACAGATATATTTCATGTCAATTTTATTTTCATATAAATAATGTAAATTTTATGATATTTCATGCCTCTAGTTTTTGTGTCTTTGATTCATAATTAAAATTGGCTAGATTGTAATTTTAGTCTATTTATTTTTATCAATTTACGAAATTTATCCATTTATTTTAAAAGTCTATATTTTCTATGCATCTCATTCATTTACTGAAGAACATGATGTAAAAAACTAGTCTAATTTTGTAACATTTTAGTTTTTTCCGAACCCGCCACACAAATAATATTACAATAATTTTTAAATTTTATATACATATACATATTGAATATACTTAATATTTTTTTAAATATTAAAAATTATAATTTTATCTCTATAGAAAATATTTTTTTAATTTTATTAATTATCTAATAATAATTTTATTATATTAATTATAATTTTAACATAATTTAAAACAACTGTAATACAATTAATATGTATTAACAATTAATTAATATGTAAACCAAAGATACTGCCTCTATTTTTTACTTATTTGAAGAATAGAAAGCGTTCACAGTTTCAAGCTTCAAAACACAAAAAAAGAGGCACTGCAACATTATGTGCCACTCATATGATTCCACGAAACCCTAACCCCTTTTTTCATGGCACATAACGACTCAAACTCCGATCCCAATCCGTAAACCCGATTCTACAACCAATTCAAAGACCTCGATATTCCTATTCAACATTTCTATAACAAACTCTCAACCTCACCGGAGTTTCTCTTCGACGAAGAAGCTCGCCGTAAACGCAGTTCATGGGGAGAAAATCTCACATTCTACACCAGTTGCAGTTACCTCAGTGGTTCAATCGCTGGTGCCAGAGTCGGACTCATCGACGACGATAAAGCCTTCGGGTCCAACGACACCGCGAAACTTCGAAACAACCGACTTCTTAACTCATCCGTTCATTCAGGTCGAACGTGGGGAAACCGTGTCGAATCATCAGATTACTTTACGCCGGAATCGATGGTAGTTAGTAATTAATACTTCTGTTGCAAACTATTGTTTTAATGCCATATATTTCCCGTCATTCTCCTTCGTCTTTCGTTCTCTTTCTCCTTCATCTTCGTGACCTTTAACGCCTCAATAAATATCATCTCTCGTTCCATTAGCGTCTAAGTCTTCATAACCTTCAACTATCTTAGTAATTGTCATTTTACGTAATTCTTCCTCTTTTGCAAGTGAAAGTGATAACATCAAAAGATCTGTAAAAGCATCAAGTGACATTACCTCATCTAAAATTAACTGCACAACTCTATATGTACAAAATTATTTATATCGTTCCAAAATCAATTTAATATTTTAATTTTTTTTCCTTTTTTAGAAATACATGATTTCGGTCTCTTATTTGTGAGGTGTATAGTGTTCAATAAACACTTTTTAATTATTTATTTTTTATCCTTCCTTTTATTCTAACCAACAAATGCACATTTTCATCTCATGTAACCAAATTAAGCAATCATTTCAACACTAACAACAAATATCAAAATAAGGAAATATCCAAAATTCCAACTTTGAGTAACTTATATAACTAGTCAAAAACAATAACCAATTCTTCAACCACAACAACCATGAATCCCTATATTGTAACTGTAATACTTCCCATTCTCATCAGTCTCATCTTCTGCTGCAACAACCACAAACGTTGCGGTGTTCCAACAAACTCCACTGACACCGATCTAACAATTTGAAACAACTTATTCGAATCGCTTGTGGAGACGACATAGGAAGGACTCTAAACTTAGTTATCATTTTGTTTAGGTGTATTGCAATAGTTGAATCATGCTTTAATTAATATTTAGTTAATGATTTGTGAACATGATATAAATTTTGTTTTAGAGTATTGCAATAGTATTTCAGTTAAAGATTAATATTAAATAATTTAAAAATGTATTGATAATAATGTTTTTATATACTTTAGTTGAAATTTTTATATAAATAAAAATCAGAAGAAAAAATCCAGCACAAAATAGAAATTGGCATGTGAAACTTTCCTGCGGACTTTTCTTTGAAAATAATTGAGTCGGATTTACCTGCGGATTTTCTCGCAAAACATATTATTATACGAAATTGTGTGACATTACTTGCGGAAATACGCATGGAACATATGCATAGGAATGGTACTACAGATTTGTTTTGTATGAAAAGTGGAAAAAAATACTTAAGTTTATTAAATATTAGCTGCAGATTTTATTTGCTTTTCTTGCGAAAATATCCGCAGGTAAGTTATCTACAGATGTAAAAATCTTCAAAAAACAGTTATCCACGAAGATTTTACGTGGGGATATAGTTCCGCTAGTAAATCAGCAGGTAACGTGTGTTCCTGCAGATATTTTACTTCAATCTGCAGATAAAAAGCAGATTTCTAGTAGTGTGTGGGCAGTATATTCTCGGAGATTATTTTCTCACCCCACACACTTTGAAAGTAACTATATAAAAAAATACAAATATTTTATCCTATTTCCAAACATAAACATAGTTTTTTTCCCCTTTGAATGTACTCTTCTGAAAAAAAAAAAATATGATGTTATTTATTTATTTATTTTGAATATATACTTTCAAATGTAGCAGAGATTTTTTTTAAAATATAACTGTGATTTTTTTTAAAGTAAATCTCTAAACACGAAACCAGATTTCGTTGGGCCAATTTAGCTCCATACCCAATAATTCTTTTAGTCCAACCCTTTGTAAACTGTGGTTCAAGCATGTACCAATAATAGCCCATTTGTTTCCAAAATAGTAAAATATGACATTTTGGTGATTTTAAATTTTTAATAAAAGATACTAATAAATAAATGTGAATTTCTTTTTAAGTCTTAACTCATTTGATAAATTATCGATATTAGTGGATTAAACATTTTGTTTTGAATTCGAAAACAGTACTTTATAATTGTATGTGAGTTTGTAGTAGTATTTATCATATATTTTATGGACTAAATAGATATATATATCTAGCATATATTTCCGAGAGGTAGATTAAGAATTATATCAAAATAAAATAATAGATTAAGAAAATATGTCAAGATAGATTATAAAGTTTTACTTGGAGTTTAAGTTGTACAAATTTGATGTAAAAAATTTTAAGTTAATCAATGTTGGTTTAAAACAAGTAGAAATAGGAAGGATTGTGAGAATAATAAAAGAGAACAGTGTTCTCTTCTAAAAACATAAATAAATTTGGGAGAGGTTGATACTAGTGGATGAAGATCTTCGATAAGAGTGAATGGTTGTCGTTTGTTGTAGTGGTCCGAATGGAAAAAGCATGTGTATATGACACTCTAATTCCAAAGGCAGTACAATAGTAACTGAAAGGTACTCAAATAATGTTCTTTAAATATAATGTGAGAGAAGCTCTATCATGGGCTTTATGTATTTGGATCATTCATTCAGCCCAAAAGGTTAAGACACTATAAATGGTTGTTTTAGTGAAATATTTGATATCAAAATAGCTCCTAAACGTCGAGCTTGTGGGGTGAAGCAACTCTAAATAATCAAGGGGTTTCTTCAAACAACTTTGTCAATTAAATGAAGACTTAACAATAATAAATTTTAATATTTAATATCGGTTATAATTTCTAAGCAATGAGCCTAAAACGTGAAGTTATTTGCCGATCAAAATATTTGGTACAAAGCACTTACTTTATTTTGCAATGAGTGACTTGTTTAAGTATTAGATACATTAAAAAAATCTATAATAAAAGAAAAAATAATATTTTTATTAAACTCTCTTATCAACTATATAATTAATGGTGTATTCATCATTACCATTAATGTAAATTGAAAAATAATAATTTGAAAGTGATTTATAGTGTTAATTGCAAGTTAACTTTTATTGTTTAGAGAATTTTGAAGATGAAGACATTAGAGGATTAAATTTATATTTTAATATATATTTAATATTTTTAAAAAAATTAAAAGAACAACAAGATATTATCTACTCATTTATTATATTATTCTTTCAAATTTTTTAAAATATGTAATATATATTAAAATATAAATTTAACTCTTTAAAATTCAACTCACATATAAATAGAGTGTAAGTTTTAAAAAATGGCCATGTATATTTGATGTTACAAATTTGCCACTTAGATAGAAACTCAACATCATCGTATCCTTTATTAAAATGATTTGAATCCTCTCAATTTTTTTCTTATATTTTTTCTCTCGTATTTTGAGAGATATACATAAGAATAATTTTGATGAATTTTATACACATACAAAAATAAATAAATAATTATTTATTTGATAGCTTTTCGATTTTCAATGAACCCCACGTTCCAAATCCAAAATGGTATGCATTTATATTGCCATTTCCACGTCACTCTAGACATTTAAAAACTATTGCCAATGCCATGTTTATACATAATGAGATTAATTCTTGGAAAGATAAAACAATTGTCATCCAATAAGAAAATAATGGGTACCCATTTTGTTTATTAGAGATAGTTAAAATTACTTATTGTTATGGTTATGTGTAAATTGTTAGGTTAGTTACATTAATTGCACTATATAAAAGGGTACATCTTGTAATAACAATGCATCAAATAATTATTTTCAAGTTTATTTTTTTTTAATTATTTTTCTCTCTTTTGGGTTCAACCATGATTCTTAATATGGTATTATAGTGATAATAATTATTTCGCTATATTCTTTTTTTAAATTTTCTTTATCTTTTCTTCCTTATTTTGAATCTAAATTTGTGATTTTTTATTCTTTTTTTAATTTGATTGTATAATATTTGTAGATTTAAGATTGAAAATATTTTAGTGATATATTTCACAACGATTTCATTCTTTTTAGCCATTGTTGGCTTTCTCTTTATGTTTCTACCATATGGTAGTAAAACAAATATCATTTTCTTTGTTCTTTTACTCTATGATTAGACATTTCTCATTCTCTCTGTGCTTCTATCATATTATAGTTAAGATTTGTTGGTCACATTTGACATTTGAAGATCTAAACTTGGAATTCTTGATTTTATATTGGAGTGAGTGTCGTGGAGATACCAGAAGATTTTAAGTTAGTTCAAAGTAGGCGGAAAACTTCGACGAGAGTTATGCAGTTTGGTCGCTACCACTTTCTACATTAATTTTAACGTTTAGTTTTTCTTGTAATTTTCTTTCATTAGTTTCATTGTATTTTTCTTTTTCTTGTATTGTTCTTTCAAGTTGGAAATATTGTTATATACATCCAACTTGTAGGGGAACTATTAGAGGTAATTAAAATTACTTATGGTTATGTGTAAGTTGTTAGGTTAGTTACATTAATTGCACTATATACTTCCAACTCGTGGAAGTTGTTAGGTTAGTTACATTAATTGCACTATATACTTCCAACTCAAGACTATTAGAGGTAGTTAAAATTACTTATTGTTATGTGTAAATTGTTAGGTTAGTTACATTAATTGCACTATATAAAATCATACTCTAATTGTAATAACAATTCATCAAATAATCATTTTCAAGTTTATTTTTCTCTTTAATTATTTTTCTCTTTTTTGAACTCAACCATGATTTTTAATATTGTTAAAACTAGTAATGACAAAGGGGATAGAAGTCTGGAGGAGGAGTAGGAACGAAACGAGATTAACCATTTTGAAGAAGCAGATTCCAAAACAATAATGTGGGAACTGACAACAAAGGCAATGGAAACTGATGTCACTTTGGCTTATATTAGAGATAGACACTTTAGAATCACTCTAGAGAAGATAATAGTTGTACTCATAAATTAGTCGATATAAATTATTTTATAATTGATTTTATTTGATGAGATTGTATACTCTATATGTAAGAAAAGACTTATTTTGTAATCGACTTTAGATTCTAAATTTTGATTTATCTTTGTAACTTGGTGTTAATTGTTGTCAATTATTACATTTTTTTTTCTTTTTCTTTTATTTTATCCCATTGAATTTTTCAACCAGAGACTTTTCGTGAGGCAATTGGACAATTCTGATATCATTATTTCTTTGGGTATTGACTAGTCCCTAAATTTTATTTTACTTATCATTATTAATATTATTGGTTGAAACGCTGCAAATGATAGTTGCATGTAAATATAGTTGAGATATTTATATAACTTTGCATGCTTTTGTATGCTAATTTTTTTATAGAAAAAAAAAACTGTTTAATATAACAAATAAAATTTCTTTTAAACATTAATCATCTTTTAAAAAAAACACTTCTATATATTTCCCGGAATGATTATTGTTACAGACTTATGTGACAGAATAAATAACAACATTATTATGAGAAAGTCAACAATATATTATAGGCCATGTGACCTCTTTGAAACCGACAACCATTTTTTCTTTCAAATAAATATATTCAACTAGGAAAAGAGTGGAGGATGTAGAGGAATAAGTAAACAAAATATTCTCTAAATAAAAATTAAATAATATATTGGTCAATAATATGAATTTTTTATTTATTGAATAATGTAAATTATGAATTCTTCGCATATGCAACTGCGGGGCTCCCCAAATAATTGAATTTAAAAATTGTAATACAATGTTAAGTCAAAAGAAAAATTGAAATATAATAGAGTGCCCAATTTGATAGGAAGATGAACTGATTATATAATCAGGTTTTGATAAGCTAACTATGATTTTAAAATAACGTATAATTGAGGGCGTTATCTTATAGTTATTTCAACTTATCAACCGTGCATCATGCCTATGACATTAAAGTGCCCAGCCCAGACATAGTCAAACTTCAAGAATTCCAATATGGTGGCAGTTGAATGACCACACATATTTTGTAAGTAAAAACAAAAATATAAATACAAAATTCTACCTACAAAATATGTGTTAGAAAGCCAACAACTTATTTTCTACAATCCATCTCAAATCTCAACCAATACAAAAACAAGCACATTTTTAAATTAACCACGCTCGACGTATTTTCAATTAATACAATACAATGATTCGATATAAAATAAAATAATGTATTTTTTAAAATTTAATTTGTTATTAAATTAATATTAATCAGATCATCATTTTAATCATAAAGACGGAGACAATAATGAAGTTATATTTTTGTGAAGTGTTATCAATTATCATTAAAGTTTTAAGTGATTTTTAAATAACGGATGGACCACGTCCAACTTAGAGTCGTCGTTAAATTAACAATAATTTTAAAACAATGATGAACTTTTTTATAAAATTGTCATAACAAGAAGTATAAAGAATACTCGAACCAATATTTTATAAAATTGGAAGGAGATCAAATCCATGAGACCTCTGAATCATGATTTTAATTTTAATTGGTTCAACCAATTGAACCATGATTCACTCAAATTACTAATAAATGAATACAAATAAATAAGTATTCAAAAAGAAGTTAAAGAAACTCTAACTCCTTTGGATTCAACCTATTTCAATATGATTTGATTCGTTTCTAATTGAAATAGAATCGACCAGGGTATAACTAACAGTTGGACAAACCGGTTTCCATTTCTATTGTCTCAAACCCATTACAACAAAGATTCCAATTAAAAACAAATAAAGAACTACTACATAAAGAGACCAAAGTAAATCGTCAACACAAAATAAAGCCAACAAGTGCATATTTGTCAAGATACAAACGAAAACAAACAGTAGTCAACAAATTAATGGTGAAAACCTATAGGTTGTGTAAGGATACTTATAGATACAAATGAGAGTTCCGGTAGATGTATTTGTTGGAAATGATGGAAGATAAATGGAATTGATGATGACATTTAATGTTGTGAATTGAAAAAATAAGAAGTCCCATATAGAAGGGAATACACTCATTAATAGCATTTATAAGGTGGAGGTATCACATTTGGGTTGGGCCCCAAGGGGCACCGCAATTTTGTGAAGGACGGAGAATGCAAGCAAATGGACCATCACGCGCGCCGCCGTTCGGCTCGGCTATATGGTGTATTAATTTTTTAATAAAATGAAAATTTATTATTTATTTTAATTATATGCTAGCGTTCTGTCACAAGTTGGTGTGTTAATTACGAAACTGCCCTCCACCGAGTCAACATCAATATTCCGATCCAGTCAAAACCCTAATTTGACTGTGCTTCTGTTTTACCAGGTCAAAACTCTAAAGCTGAGTCTTTCCCACGTGTTATTTGTTGCTCGGTCAAGCAGTTATAGTCAAATCACGTTTCCTATTTCTGAGGCACTCTTCAAATGGTCAGCTAATGGACCTCGTGCATTATGGATCCCTCATTTTTCTCAGATCCAATTGTTGAACTCCTCTATAAATAGAGAGTTCACCTCAGTTGGAAAAGCATACCAAAAGCTCTTCGTATCTGAGGCTTTTCTCACTTCTCACCCTTCTATCTTCTTCTTTTTCTATTTTCTTACGAGTAGCCTTAGTGCTATATTACGAGTGTCAATCATACGACTGCCATACAAAGGGTGTAATTCTAGAACGGTTTTCTACAGTGCAGTAGAACTCTGGTACAGAGTATCTGGGCTATTTTATCCTTGAGACTTCGTGGTTGATAGTCTGCCTTGCACAATTTGGGTAATGCCTCAAAACATCTTAAAGAGAGCGACCTAGTCCGTGATTCAATCCAGTAATTTTCACTGGTGGCATTGTTATTTTTCAAAAGTATTTTTCTGAAACAACAATTTTAAGACGTTTTCGAACTGCCATGTCTACCGACAAAATTACTGGGACAAGTTCTTCTGTTTCTGACTTCAACAAACCATTTCGGTTTGAGGGCAATCACTTCAAACGATGGCAACAAAAGATGTTATTTTTTCTAACCACAAAGAAACTTGCCAACGTTCTAAAGGATGATATCCTTGTTGTTCCAGAAAAAGCTGAACAAATAGAAAAGGATAAGATAGTTGCTGAATTAACCCAATGGGAACATAATGATTACTTATGTAAGAATTATATTCTTAATGGACTTACTAATGATCTGTATGATTACTACAGTTCCGACAACAATACTGCTCGACAAGTTTGGGATGCTCTAAAGAAGAAATATGATACTGAGGAAGCTTGAGCTAAAAAGTATGTTGTGAGCCGCTACCTCAAATAACAAATGACAGATCAGTGGAAGCTCAGTCTCATGAAATCTAGAAAATAGCTCACGAGATTATTTCTGAAGGTATGTCCCTAAATGAACAGTTTCAGATTGCTGTTATTATTGACAAATTGCCCCCTGCTTGGAAAGATTTTAAAAATTCCCTTAGGCACAAAACCAAAGAATTTTCTCTAGAAAGCTTAATAAGTCACCTTAGAATTGAGGAGGAATCTCGTAAGCAAGACCAGAAAGATGAAGTTCTTCTTGTGGCAACTAAGAAGAAAAAGAAATTCATCGGAGCAGTGCTGAAGCCAAACGACAAACAACTAAAGAATCAACATCGCTCTTCTAAGAACAATAACAAGAATGAGAACCCTCCAAAAGTCCCTACTACCAGACATCAACCACCTCTTAGAAATGGCCCTCTCCCGTTTACTTGTTTCAATTGTGGGAAAGAGGGTCATATGGCACGCAAGTGAAGGAACAAACCAGGCCCTGCAAATCAGGCTAACTTGACAGAAGAGCAATTCATTGCTATGATAATTGAGATCAACCTTATAGGTTGATCAGATGAGTGGTGGATAGACACTGGCGCCTCTCGCCATGTCTGCTATGATCGTGCTATGTTTAACACATACACTGATGCTGAAGATAAGAAAGTGTTGTTGGGAGATTTCCACACCACTAATGTTGCTGGTATAGGAGATGTGGAACTAACATTCACATATGGAAAAACCTTAATTCTGAAGGATGTCATGCACACTCCAGAAATAAGGAATAAACTGGTTTCTGAGTTTCTTCTCAATAAGGCAGGGTTTACTCAATCTATAGGGGCAAATTTGTACACCATTTCTAAAAATGGTATTTTTGTAGGGATGTATACCAAAATTTGTACACCTTAATTTTGATGGCATGTTTAAATTGAATGTTGAATTAAATAAAATGTCTCCTTCTGCTTACATGTTGTGTGATTTTAATATTTGGCATGCTAGACTATGTCATATGAACAAAAATGTGATTTCAAACTTGAGTAATTTAGGATTAATTCCAAAGTTATCCCCAAAGGATTTTGAAAAATGTAATTTTTGTAGTCAAGCTAAAATAACAAAGAAATCACATAAATCAGTAATTAGAGAATCTGAACCCCTAGAATTAATACATTCTGATATATGTGAACTTGATGGAACTTTGACTAGAAATGGAAAACGTTATTTCATAACTTTTATTGACGATTGCTCTGATTTTACTTTCGTATATCTGATGAAAAATAAAAGTGAAGCGCTTGACATGTTTAAGATCTTTGTGAATGAAATTGAAAATCAATTTAATAAAAAGATTAAGAAGTTTCGTAGTGATAAAGGAATAGAGTATGATTCTAGTTTGTTTAATGATTTTTATAAAACACATGGAATTATACATGAAACTACCACACCGTATTCACCTGAAATGAATGGTAAAGCTGAAAGAAAGAATAAGACTCTTACTGAATTAGTTGTTGCTATTATACTTAATTCTGGTGCTGCATCTCACTGGTGGGGGGAAATTATTTTGACTGTTTGCTATGTTTTGAATAGAGTTCCAAAATCTAAAAGCAAAACATCTCCTTATGTGATAATGAAGAAAAGACAACCCAACTTGTCTTATCTTCGAACATGGTGTTATCTGGCCTATGTCAGAATCCCCGATCCCAAGTGAATTAAACTCGCAAGCAGAGCATATGAATGTGTCTTCATAGGATATGTTGTAAACAGTAAAGCGTATATATTTTATGACCTAAATGCGAAAGTGATCATAAAGTCAAATGATTTTGACTTCTACGAAAATAAATTCCCTTTTAAATCAAGAAATAGTGGGGGCAGCGAACCCAGTCAAGTCCCAGTGATAAGGAATACTGAAAGCAACAAACAAGACGCAACAAAAACTTGAAGGAGTAAGAGAGTAAGAATTGCTAAAGACTATGGACTACAATATATGGCCTATAATATAGAAGAGGATCCTGCAAATCTTAAAGAAGCTTTGTCATCTTTGGATGCAGATATATGGCAAGAAGCTATAAATGATGAAATCGATTCTCTAGAGTCTAACAAGACCTGACATTTAGTAGACTTGCCTCCTGGATGCAAATCTATAGGTTGTAAATGAATTTTGAAAAAGAAATTAAAACCCGATGGATCTATTGATAAATACAAGGCACGCCTTGTAGCCAAAGGTTTTAGACAAAGAGAAAATATAGATTTCTTCGACACTTTTTCACCAATCACTAGACTAACATCCATTAGGGTGCTAACATCACTTGCGGCAATACATAATCCGGTGATACACCAGATGGATGTTAAAACAACATTTTTAAATGGTGACTTGGAAGAAGAAATTTATATGGAACAGCCTGAAGGTTTTGTAATTCATGGACAAGAAAACAAGGTCTGTAAGTTAGATAAATCTCTTTATGGTCTTAAACAAGCTCCTAAGCAATGGCATAAAAATTTTGATAACTTAATCATGTCGAATGAGTTCAAAGTGAATGAAAGTGACAAATGCATTTATTACAAATATGAAAATAATATTTGCACTATCATATGTCTCTATGTAGACGAATTACTCATATTTGGATCAAACATTCATGTTGTAAATAAAGTGAAATCATTGTTGAGTAACAACTTTGATATGAAAGACCTTGGAGAAGCAAGTGTAATCCTTGGAATTAATATTACTAGGTCAGAAAATGGAATTTCTTTGAATCAATCTCACTACATTGAACAGATCCTAAAGCAATATAATTACTTTGATTGTAAACCTGCTTGCACACCATATGATCCAAGTGTGAAACTTTTCAAGAACTCTGGTGAAGGTGTTAGACAAACTGAATATGCAAGCATCATTGGCAGCCTTAGGTATGCCATTGATTGCACTAGACCCGACATAGCCTATGTCGTTGGATTGTTGTGCATGTTTACTAGAAGACCTAGTATAGAGCATTGGTACGCTATTGAAAGACCTAGTATCGAAGATTTCCTGTCGTCCTTGAAGGATACAGCGATGCTGATTGGAACACCCTATCAGATGACTCCAAAGCAACCAGTGGCTATGTTTTCAACATAGTCGGTGGAACTGTGTCATGGAAATCAAAGAAACAGACTATATTGGCTCAGTCCACTATGAAATTTAAATGATAGCACTAGCTACAGCTAGTGAAGAAGCAAGCTAGTTGAGATGTTTGCTAGCAGAGATTCTTTTGTGGGAAAAACCATTGTCAGCTGTGTTGATCCACTGCGATAGTACCGCGACTATTGCAAAAGTTGAGAATCGTTATTACAACGGTAAAAGAAGACAAATTCGTCGTAAGCACATCACAGTTAGAGAATTACTTTCTAAATGAGCTGTTATAGTGGATCATGTACGCACTGATGAGAATTTAGCTAATCCTTTAACGAAAGGATTAGCTAGAGAGAAAGTCCTAAATACATCAAAAAGGATGGGACTATTGCCTATAGATTGATGAGTCACCTGTGATGGTAACCCGACCTAAAAGACTGGAGATCCCAAGAATTAGGTTCAATGGGTAATAACAAGTCATAGTGATATGAGATGAACATGCTACATAATATATGAAGGAAGCATGAGTCCTGAAGCGATGAAAGGATGAGATAATAGAAACTCTTAATGAGATCTATACTCTATGTGGAGTGGAGTACCTAGCTACAGGAGTACTCTTGATAGACTCACTTATGTGAATGTGGAAGTGGGGGCCGCTTCCTATGAAATTTTAAGGCAGAATTCTTATAGCGTTCAATACACTGGGATACACGTGCATGGCCCTAAATGCACGGGCTTTTAAGAATACACCCAATGAAAAGGTTATGTATGAGTTTGATGTCAGAGATAGAGTTCAAGACTACGAGTCACTCGTGTTGAATCTGAATCTTACTTGTTACGCAAAGGTTCAAGTCAAAAAACACATTTGTTTATGCATAATCTTATAGAAGCGTTTGACGCTATTCAAGAACCAATTTTTTAAATTCAAGTGGGGGATTGTTGAAAATGATGGAAGATAAATGGAATTGATGATGACATTTAATGTTGTGAATTGAAAAAATGAGAAGTCTCACATATGAGGGAATACACTCATTAATAGCATTTATAAGGTGGAGGTATCATACTTGGGTTGGGCCCCAAGGGGCATCGCAATTTTGTGAAGGAGAAAGAACGCAAGCAAATGGACCATCACAAGCGCGCGCCGCCGCCGACGTTTGTCCGGCCCGGCTCGGCTCGGCCCGACCCAGTTCGGTTCGGCCCAGCCCGGCCTGGCTTGGCTATGTGGTGTATTTATTTTTTAATAAAATGAAAATTAATTATTTATTTTAATTATATGCTAGCGTTCTGTCACAAGTTGGTGCGTTAATTACAAAGCTGCCCTCCACCGAGTCAACATCAATATTCTGATCCAGTCAAAACCCTAAACAGACTATTCTTCTGTTATTAGCCCAGTCAAAACCCTAATTTGACTGTGTTTCTGTTTTGCTCGGTCAAAACCCTAAAGTTGAGTCTTTCCCACGTGTTATTTGTTGCTCGGTCAAGAAGTTATAGTCAAATCACGTTTCCTATTTTTGAGGCACTCTTCTAGTTGCCAGCTGATGAACCTCGTGCATTATGGATCCCCTGTTTTTCTCAGATCCAGTTGCTGAACTCCTCTGTAAATAGAGAGTTCACCTCAGTTGGAAAAGCACACCAAAAGCTTTTCGTATATGAGGCTTTTCTCACTTCTCCCCCTTCTGTCTTCTTCTTCTTCTTCTATTTTTTTACGAATAGCCTTAGTGTTATATTACGAGTGTCAGTCATACGACTGCCATACAAAGGGTATAATTCTAGAACGGTTTTCTACAGTGTAGTAGAACTCCGGTACAGAGTATTTGGGCTGTTTTATCCTGGGGACTTCGTGGTTGATAGTCTATCTTGCACAATTTGGGCAGTGCCTCGAAACGTCTTAAAGAGAGCGACATAGTCCGCGACTCAACCCAGTAATTTTCATCTGTGGCTTTGTTATTTTTCAAAAGTATTTTTCTGAAACAATAGTATTGCATCAAAATAAGGGAACAAACTTTAGCACGTATCTAGAGTTTTTCATGGGGAAGATGGAGACCTTAGTCATGGGATGAAACTCAGCACAAACCTTCAAAAAATGTTATTTTTACCCATCCAAACTACATGCCAATATATGCTTAACTAGAGAATATCTTATATTGAACTATGAAACATCGTCCAAAATCTAAAAAAAGATATTGACTCTTCAATATCAATAATAATTTGACATAATAAGTGTGATTGAAAGTAACTACATGTATCAGTATCATGTGATATGAAACACTAATACATGTCAGATACTAAACATATTTTTAATATGAAGTTTCAGTACTACATGTACATTAAACACTGTCGAGAATGGTAGTGGTGATTAAAGTATACAAATAAAAAAAATAGGAATTTAAATATTGAGAGTTATTTGTTGAAAATAAGTATTATAGTACCTTATTAAGACACTATTAATAGTTATTGCTAATAAGGAAGGCTCCATTTTTTTTTTATTATGAATTGTATAGATTTTGTTATTAATGAACTTTATATGAGAACATATGTATCCAAAGGCTTTACATTGATATAATATTTCATAGATAGTATTGAGTGATGGACGATAAAGACTAAAATAAACAACTTAAAAATAACTTTTATCCTAGCAAAAGATTGTAGATAGACAACATAATTCATTATATTATAGTAATGCCAAATATGCATATCCATTAGTTGAGGTTTCAAATTGAAATTAAAATTTATTCATTTATGTTGCACCTCTATCATTTATGGTTTTATGCTTTTGGTCCTTCTAATTATATTTTGTTTTTATCTTTGTAATGTGGTAGGATTGACGTGGCTACTCGTTGTCACGTGACACCAAAATCTGATGTGGTATACCAGATATATGTCATTTAAATTGGATAAAAAATGACAAAATGAACTAAACCAATGAGAATCTTGAATTATAATGACTTAATCTAATTGTTTTTTAAATGGCTAAAACTAAAAAGTGATTGTATTACAAGAACCAAAAGTATAAATTATTCATAATTTATTTTGCAAAAAAATAAAATAGTAACTTCCTAAGTTACAATTTTTAATTAAAAAAAAATCTTAATTGAATTTTCAGTTTTTAATAGTGACTTGGATTTGAATTTCGTAATCATGGGATATAATTAACTTCTCAAAATATTCTAGTATAGTAAATGAGGTTTTACTCCATTTGTTTTGTATTAATTGTTCTTTAAAGATTTTTACATATAAATTTGAAAACTAAATATAATTTTATGAATGTAATAATTTTGTCAAATTATCTTTGTTAATCATTAAAACATTCAAAATGATCATTGTCATAAATTTATAATAGATCATAATGACATAATATATTATTGGTATAAATTGACGGTGTAAAACTATTATATATACATTTTGTTAATCTAATCTTATTATGTGTTCATTTTGTTATGTTAATTTTTTAAAATATGTCTATTTTGTACCAATATTTATATAGTGAGATATGATATGAAACATGTGTAAAATCTATACTGACATACTCAACAAGCTCTTTGGGGATAATTTATGATGATATGAAAATGTGATAAATTGTGATGATGTGATGGATTATGATGGTGTGGTAATTTATGTCGATACGATAAAAATGATACTTTGTTGATTGATTTACTATGCAACATGTCAACGATGATTTGATAAATGTGAGTAAAATGATGGGTAGGTGATGATTTAGTGATTTGATGAATTGAGCTAAGATGATGAATATGTGATGAGTCGATGAATTGACGAATAAGAATTAGGAGTATATATATGTGTTGAATTGATGAATTGATAAGTATGGATTAATTGTTGAACATATCTTTAATTGACGAATTGGTGAAGTGAGTTAAATTGACGAGTATGTGTTAAATTGATAGTTTGATGAATATGTGTTTAATTGACGATATGATAATGATGTTATAAATTATGATGACAATAATGCTTATGTAATGTGATGATGTTCTTGATTAACTTATGTCAACGATAGTCCTTTGAGAGTAAATGGTGACTAAGACGAAGAGGGGAGGATAATGGTATATTTTGAGGACTAATAATTCATTGAGATTTTGAGGGTTAAGACCCACAAAGATGTGATGCATGTGTGTGAATTCATAATGTTTAGGAGGATTAAGTAACTCGATAATATAAAAAATACAATCATATTGGATCTTATAAGTGACAATTAAAAGATTTTGAAGATGCTCGAGTGAGGAATGTCTATGTGACTTGAAATGATATCTCAAATATCGAGACCTACCATGTAATACATCAGCATCCTGACTAGACGCTAAGAGAGCGTCCTTATGAATTTGATCTTGAGTGAGCCTACGAATGACTCAAATGTGTTCATTCAAGATAATGATGTAGTGTCACATTACTCTTAAGTGTTTTAGGGTAATTTGGTATCACATAAAGGAAGTGTTACACTATCAGAAGTAAGGTCTTGCATTAGATAGCATGATATGACACATTTAAATATTGTTGCATTTGCATCGTATAACATGAAATTGATGTTGTATACTTATAAGAATTAGAGATTATTTTGAGATAATATATAGTATCATGTTAACCATTGCATTTACATTGTACAACATGTGATTGAAGTTGTATAGTTATAAGAATTAGAGATTCTCTTGAAATAATATGTAGTATAAGGTGATCTTGTTATTTTGAGTATGGATAAGAATTTCAATGAGTATATGTGTTACTAATATAATGTTGATGTGAAATGATTTTAACTGAAATATTGTGTTATTATTATTATAATTATAATTTAAGATTTAAGATTATTATAAATTTAAATTATCTAAAATAAAAAATTAAAATTACTATTTTTATGAATTCATATTTTGCCATCTTATACTTAAAATATCTATTTTTAATTTATTGATAAATAATTAATATTATTCACTTAGAGAAATTGAATTTTATTATTATCATAAATCATCCCATTAATTAATTGTAGTTTTTCTGTACCCTGGCATCAGAGCATGCTCAGTGACTAGTAATTGGTTTTTTGGTAGTTCCGACGTAATCATAGTAATTAAAATATATAAATAAATAAAAAATACAATATGTTGAGTCATGATGCACCAGTACCACCATGCCATGCTTAGTGACTTAATTATAAAATTAATTTCTCAAGTTGAAAAAACTGTGTGCTTACTTCCTCTGATTTACTTTCTCTTTTGTCAAAATCATATTAATTAAGCAAAACAGAAGAAAGGACCACCACGACGATGACAACAATAATATTATAAATTATAAATCAGGTACAAAGAATGGCTTTATTTTATTCTCTCTTGTTCAATAATTAATAATAAAAAATTCAGAAAAAAATTAATAATACAAAATTTCAAATGTTTCCTATTTTTATAAATTGAAAAGTCAAACACTATTAATAAAAGAAAACTGTTTGCTCTTGCATAGAGACTAGAGAGTCACTTAAACACATTTGGATGAGTTTTTTTTTTTTTCTAACTACTGGCATCGTGGCATGCAATTGCTTCCACCTAAAAGTGACAAATGACAATGTATAGAATTTTTATTATTTTTTCTGTTCTGAAAATTATGATAAAAGAAAAATAAAGAAAACTATCAATTTTTAGATAGTTATCAATTTTATATGAGTGCTGTAGTCCTATATAATAAATTTTGAAATGAATTGCAGCAACTTTTGTAAGAATATAATTAAGGTACATTAAAACTAGCTAGAGTTGGGGATGCTATTTTGTTCCACCTTATTTATTATGATTATTCATTTAATTTATTATTAACAAAAAATAGATAAAAGTAAACTGAATTATATTGATAATTGAGATAGTTAATTGAATTAAAGATTACAAATATTTGTATAGTGTCAATTAGATATTGTAACCAACTAAGTTATCTAGCATCCCCTCAAGCTAAAGTGTTTACTACACTTCAAGCTTGAAAAATGTCAAGAAAGAAATGACATAAAAGATATCAACAAAAAGAAATTTGAAATACCTAAAATTAATTGCTGAAAAAATATGAATTTTGTATTTGATTATTCATATTATGAATAGAAGCTAATATGTATTGAATTTGAAATATCAATTAAGGATATAAATAATGAAATT
>JBBPBT010000013.1:4034084-4061580 GCA_037974875.1 Cicer bijugum
GAAAGATTTAAACAAAAATTAAATTAATCATAAAATGTTAAAGATATAATTTTGCACAAAATTAAATTTTTTTTAAGGAGAGAGAAAAATTGTTAAAAGAATGAATTAAATACTTAACTTCTTTCTTATTACTTCCTTAAGATTCTAATTCATCCTACTAAACTACAGTTTTTGATACATATTTTATATTAGTTCAGCTTTTTGTTTTAGACATGAGAATGGAATTTTGTTTAGTTATTCTAAATATATTTCAATTTTATTTTTCAAATAAATACTTGTTTTAAAAATAATAATAAAAATATTATTTTTCGTGCATTGAGTTAAAAATCTAGTTAATTATTAATAACTGTAAAAAAATAACTAAGCATTTTATTTTTCAGAAAAAAATAGTTAAATTAAAAGAAGAAAAAGAAAAAGAAAAAGAAAAGTGAGCATGGAAAAGCTGCAGAAGAAAAAGTGAAGAATTTGCTTCGGGAGGAAGAAAATTGTTGTCTGGAGTGTTTTAATTTTCAAACTTTATTGAAAAACATCGTCAAATACTAATTGAGAGAATTTCCACATTTTCATTTGTAATCGATGGAGATATCTCAGGCTGTAAGGAAGAGACGCTCTCAACCGTCGGATCCACCTGCATCTTCTTCTTCTTCTTCTTCTTCTTCTTCTTACTCCAAGCTCGACAAAGCGTCCAAATCTGACGCCGGAGATGACAAAGGGTTAAATTGGACATTACCATTTTTCGCTTTGGGATTGTTGAGGTATATGAGTGCTACCTCTAATATCATTCATGATTGTGATGAGGTTTTCAATTATTGGGAACCGCTTCATTTTCTTCTCTACAAAACTGGTTTCCAAACATGGGAATATAGGTAACAAACCCACTCTTTTTTCTTCCTATTTAATCTTTGTTTAATGTTGATTATGTTTTTTTTTTTTTTTATGATTTGAGTTGATTAATAATGGGTTGTGTTGTATTTTTTGCTTTTTGTTTTGAAATTTTGTTGGAAAGGTTTTGGGTGAAGTGAAAAAGTTTTGATTTTTGGTAATGTATAGGTGTGTTGCTTGTAGATGAGACTATGAGAGGAAAACAAATGTTATTTTGATTATGCTTTTGTTAGGTTTTGTCTATAATTGGTGAGAAATGAAGTGAGTGCATGTTTGAAATGACTGTAAGTATGGCGGAATGATGGTGTGCTATTGTGATTTTGGCAGAAGCTATGATTTGAAGTTTGAATAAAATCACAGTACCATTGTGATTCTGTTGAATTCATTGTCAATACAAACATGTACTCAAAGAAGTATTAGCAACATAAAAAAAAAATGCGTTGGAGACCAACATGGTGTGCTGCTGGTGGTAGATAACTGGTCAATTAAGCATGTGGATAGAGATTCGATACCATGCCTTTACCGGGGATACCTTGGGTTTGGTTCAAGCTATTTTGTTTTCTATGTAATTGACGATGGAGTTGTGGTTGTGTGTGTTGCAGTTCCCAGTTTGCTCTTCGGTCGTATTTGTACCTTTTATTTCATGAAATAGTGGCTCGACCAGCTTCATGGTTGTTTGTTGATGAAAAAGTAAGATTTCACCTGTGCTTGCTTATTGTTTTGTTATATGTTGTAGTTATCCCCTTGATTCTGCTCTTCATGTCACCTTTGTCTTTTACTGTTGTAGGTGAGAGTATTCTATGCTGTAAGATTTTTTCTTGGTCTTCTCTCTGTTGTCACAGAGACCGTTCTTGTGGTAGCTCTTTCTAGAAAGTATGGAAAACGACTTGCTTCTTATTCACTTGCTATGCTGTGTTTAACCAGCGGATGTTTCTTTGCTAGCACAAGTAAGTGTGAGCTTTTGGCTCTTTTTTCGTTTCATTATGCATACTTGCCTTTAATCGATGATACTTCTTAACCTTACTCGAAGCAAATTGTTAATGTTTTTTCATTATCAATTGTTTGTTGTGCCCAGGTTTGCTGCCAAGTTCGTTTTCCATGTACGCAATCTCTCTTGCATCGGGTTTATTTCTTCTTGATAAACATGCTGCAGCAGTTGCTGTTTCTGCTATTGGTGTGATACTTGGCTGGCCATTCTCAATCTTGGCTTTCCTTCCAGTGACACTTTATTCTTTATATATAAAATTCAAACAGGCATTTATTGCTGGGGCTGTCACATCAGTACTTCTTCTTGTGAGTCAGATAATTCTTTATCTGTAAATTATGCTTATGCCATCTAATGTTGTATATAATATAATATATAGTTGTGTTTGCGTTTTATTATCTTGTTAATTTTGTAACCATTGTAATGAATAACAGGCATGGTCAGTAGTTACTGACTATGACTATTATGGAAGATGGACTTCATCTGTCTTGAATCTTCTCATATACAATGTAGCTGGAGGCGGTGAAAGTCATCTGTATGGGACTGAAGGACCTCTTTATTATTTTAAGAACGGATTTAACAACTTCAACGTTTGTTTTGTTCTTGCTATGCTGTTCTTGGCAATTTTGCCTATTGCTAAGAAGAAATATGCGCCAGACCTACTGATTGTTATATCTCCTTTATACATTTGGCTCGGTTTTATGTCATTGCAGCCACATAAAGAAGAAAGGTATGGCAATTTTTTTTACACGGTTTTCTTTTACAAATTTAAACATATTGTGTTATTGTATGTTATGCAATTAAAATGCATATTGATCTCATGTTTCCATAACTATTAGTTAATACAAGTATGAGTCCTGTTATATTCAATCTGCAATATTGCTTCTCTGTGTTGTTAAGGAACTTGGAACCTTGTTAATTGGTGGGCTAGCCTGTAATGAGTGAGGTATTCAATTTTAAGTTGCATTGAAGTCAATTTCCAAACGATACATCATTGCAATTTTTCTTTTGTGCATTGAGCAACCGCGGGATGAAATTTGGAATACGTAAAACTTAGTTTAGTATCACAGGGCATCTCTAATCATTAAGAGCATGTTTTCTAGATCTTGAGTATTATTATTATTATTTTTAGCAAGCCTATTATTAGTTAAAAATCAATTGCAGAAATCTAAGCATTATCTGTGTGTTTATCTGTCTGGATTAGTTGTTCATTAAGGGGATTCACACCTCGTTCTTTGCACTTTGAGAGAGGTGGGTGTTGCTCTCTATTTTGGATAAATCTATAAGCTAGACACTGTAACCTGTATTTGATGATCATGGTTTAGTTATCTTCTGCATTGAAGTAGTAAGTTAATTGTGCACTTCAGAAGATAAACAGTTGTGAACAGGATACTCGTTTGAGCCTGTTTGGATTAACTTACTTTAGTTTATCTACTGGCATAAGAGCTTGTGAGACTGTTTGGGAGAACATATAGAAACAACTTATGGTATGTTCATAAGCTGTTTTTCACTTAATTTCCATAAACTCTCCGAAATAGCTTATGAAAATAGCTTATAGCTTATATGAAAGTTGTTTGACTTTATTTTATCTTTTGCTATAGAAATAGTTTATACATAAGCACTTATATGATAAGCTCTTATAGAAAAACTCTTATGCTATAAGAGCTTAATTAAGTTGTCTATCCAAACAAGGTAGTATTATTCCTTCGACTTGTGCATTTGAGTTGAACAATTGTGATTTGTGATATTCATATTTGATTGTGATTCTTTTTAGTAACTGTCAGATTTTGTGACTATAAAAATTACAGTTACACTGATGCAGATAACTGATATTTATTGGTTCATCGTTCTTTGTGTATCCAGGTTCCTTTATCCAATATATCCACTTATTTGTCTTGCTGCTTCTGCTGTCATTGAGAGCTTCCCTGATCTTTTCCGTAACAAGTATGATTCATTTGACACTTCTATACTAGTGAAGGTGAGTTATTACCTTACAATTCCGATAGATCTTTATATATATGAAATCAATAAGTACTATTGAATTTGACTCTTTCTGAATGCAGATAGCCAAATTTCTAAGGCCGGTGGTTCTTAGCCTTATACTATATGCCTCTCATGCTCGTACATTTTCTCTGATTCATGGTTACTCGGCTCCAATAGAGATTTATAAGATTTTAGAGCACCACGACGATGTAGGAAATGGTGAGGATCAGACTTTTCTATGCTTTGGTTCTGTTTTATTTTTAATTTCTTTGTGTCATTAACTGGACTACTGCAATTAGTAGTAAATTATGTTTGTGAGAGTAAGTTATTGTAGCTTGGATTCTAAGGCCAGTTAGTAATAATTTTTCTTTTGCAAAATCATGTCAGTCTCAATTTTCCTTCTAATGTGGTATAGTATGTCGGTGTTCTCTTTCACTTGGAAAACCAAATTTTCACTGTTCATTGAAATCCATATGTTCTTTTTGTTGCAGGTTCTGTACTTTGTGTCGGAAGTGAATGGCATCGCTACCCATCATCATTTTTCATCCCTGATTTTGTTGGACAAGTTCGATGGATTGATGATGGTTTCAGAGGTCTTCTTCCCTTCCAATTTAATTCTACCCTAGGTGGGACTGCTGCAGCACCACCATATTTTAACAACAAGAATATGGCATCAGAAGAGCAATATGTAAGTCCTCTTTAACTGCATATATGGGTGCTGCTAGAGTGGTTTTAATTTATTTATTTGGGTGTTGTTGATTCTTAGAAATGTTATTTATTCATATTTTCCCTACTTTTTGTTCCAGTGCTAAAAGTAGGAATGAAAAAACAAGCAAGTCCGCCCTGCTCTTAACTGTCTTAAGCGATGCAAGGCAGGGCAGTCCAACTAGAGTTGTAGCGTTAAGTAATCCTCCTTTTAAGGCGGTTGTCCCATCAAATTTTAAAAATAAATTCACTAATTAGTTTATTCACAAAAATGTAAAAACTATAAAAAATTAATATTAAAAATAAAGACCATTTATGGAAACCAAAATCATTAGTCCAAAAGTATGAAAATTGTCATTCAAACATTAGTGATTCATCATCCAAAAATCTAAAGTTAGACAACAAGGCAATCAAATTAAAATGGGACCATTGATTATTTTAAACGATAGCCTGACGGGCCAATCTACCCTAGCCTGTCACTGTCTGGCTTTTTTGCAGGGCAGGCCAACTAGTGTTTGCTGGTTCACAGATTCAACTCGACCCACATAAAAAAAGGGTTAAACAGGCTGACTCGTCGGTCCCAACCTGTTTTGTCTTCCCTAGTTAAAAGGGTGGGAATATTACATTTCGACGAGAATAAGTACTTACCAACCACATTGCTAAGAATGTTATTCTTGGTAATAATACTCTCGACGTGAATGTGATTTTATACTTGAAAACAAACCCACCCCCAAATTCTCTGACTAGTATCTAACATTGATTTTCTACAGCTCCATGATATCGATGCCTGCACTTTCCTTGTTGAGCTGCAGCTAAAGCGGCCTTACCTGACACGTGGAAGCGACTTGTCAACATGGGAGGTAACATTCATCCTTGAAGCTTGCCATATTAAATGCTAACATCTTCTTTAAATGTGATTGGATTTATTGTATGTGTTTCAGGCTATTGCTGCATTACCTTATCTGGATAGGGAATTATCACCAGCTTTGTATAGGTCATTTTTCATCCCTTACCTTTGGCAAGAAAAGAATGTTTTTGGCATGTATAAACTGCTCAGAAGAATACCCAAATGATTCATTTCCACCGGGGGAAGGAGCGTTGAATTGTCCTTGATTATGGTGGTGGGATTTTACATGAAAACCAATTTTGTTAGACAGTGATCTTGTAGGATTTTTCCCATCTGTTGTTGAGTACTTTGATTTAGTTATAATCTTCTCTTAAAGTTCTACAACGTTGTATGCTGACTTCCACTGAAAAACATTCATGTTATTAATCTTTGTACAGTTGAAGTCTAATGTTAATGTAGATGAAGACCATTCTATATATCCTATATGCTGCTGCAGTTTTAGTCTTGGTTTTGGAAATTTTATTTCAATGCAAAACTAAACTGGCTATTAATAGTTTCTACATATATTCAATTCATATTTAGCTTGAAAATGGGCGATCAAACTTGTGTTTGACCATTGATTTTCCTCTAATTTATCATCCTTCAAGAATCTATGCCCTAGTCTATATTAGACTTAAACTAGATTCATTGGTTAATGTAAGTCAAATTTTTTAAAAAACTAGTTTGCTGAAAATATTAGACTAGCACTATATAAAGTCTTTTAAGGTTTAACAAGTTGGGTTATTTAAGTAAAGCAGATATTTTTATTTATTTTTTAAAAGTCAGGTTATATCTTATAAAATCTTAATCAGATTTATATATTATTTAAGTTTGTGATAATAGGTCAAGTCTTAGATTTATAATAACAGTTGATATAGTTCACAGCCTATTTTCACTCTTTCTCCACTCAAACAACTGTTATAATGTGTAAGTTTCGGTTACATTAGATTATAATGTGTAAGTTTAGGTTACATTAGATTATACAATTTATGTTATTTTGAGCAATGATTAAAAAAAAGGGATATTTAAGCATTTCACATTTGTCTATTTGTTTTTGATAATTTCACATGGGATTGATCATAATTTTTTTAACAGATTGAACATAAGGAGCATTGTTTAATTTTAAGCAACCATCTATGTTATATAATCAACTCCAACACACAAAATAACAAATGTTAATCAACTAACTAAGCACTAGCACTAAATTAGCATATATATTCACAAGGAATTATTGTAATTGCAGTGTTGATTTTTCAGGACAAACTTTTATATTCTTAGGGCTAAAACTTTATAATTTTTTTAGAGATTTAACTAATCAGTGCTATCAGTTTTATTTGAATAAAAAGTAAATTTAACTCACAAAATCATAAAATCAATTTCATTTTAATGCTTATTAATCAATATTTAGCTAATTTTCAAAGAAGATAGTTCCACACCGGATTTCACAAAGCTCTAATGATAACTGATATTGATATGTTTCCAACCAACAATTAATTAGCTATAGTTTAAACATCATGAAAAAATAAATTTGTTCATATATGTTTTTAGCAGCAGTCCATATATTTGCACTACCTATAGTTAGTGGGGAATTTCATTTTATTCGAAAAATTCTTCAGAAACAAAATTCATGTTTTATGAATAATGATGTTTACAGGTTGTATTTTAAAAAGAAAAAAATGATTTCAAGTTGTTTGAAAGTAGTACAACCAGTATCACGCAGTTCTTATATACTTTTGATAGAATCTTAGGGATCTATCATGATTCTTCATGCATCCATTTAAATGCATATATACTTGTCCCTACTCCCTAACATGATTAACTTTTTATTTGGTACCAAGCATAATTAACTTTTTGGTTTTGGTGAAAAAGGAAAATAGTCTTTTATTTCAATAATGTAACTTAACCAAAATGGCTCTTTTATTTATTTACAAACTATATTGAATAGTCTTATTCTCTTTTCATAGTATAGAAATATTAAACTATTATTATTATTATTATTATTATTATTATTATTATTACTACTTTATTATTATTGATATTATTGTTTTTTTTACATGTGGTGATGTAATTGGGATAATTCTGTTGCATTTTGATCTGTCTCCTAATAATAATAGTTATTTAAATTTGTTGATATAAATTAATTTTTTAATATATATACAAAATCATTTTTATCACTTTTGGATTCTAACAATTATCATAGTATATAAAGAAATATAATAATATCAAACTAACACATTATTTATTTTGATAAAATAAAATAATATTATTTATTTTTAAAATATTTTTTATTTATTGAAAATATATGTTTTTATAAAAAACTTTAAGGGGTCGATGATGCTTTAGTCCATAGAAAAACTTTAGTTCTCAAAGAACTTTTACTAAAAAATTTACATCCACTTCTCTGTAAGAAAACTAACCAAAGACTTTGTACATGCAACATATACATATCAAAAGGTTTGTCTTTTTTAAAAATATAATACTTATTTTGGGATAAAAAGAGATATTTAACAAATGTCATAATTCACTTCTCCTTAGAGCAACACTCCAAACTCGATGTGTTAAGAAGATTATGATAACAAAAACTACTCTAGATGAATCAGGAAAAGATCATTTTACTATATTTTTGAATTATTATATTTATTTAGATTAAAAATCTCTAAATTATTTGTAAGATGTAACTCAATTAATTAATTGAATATCGTATTTTAGATTGGAACTTAAAAATTCAATAATAATATAAACGAATTTTAAGTGATAGTTCTTATTTCGTTTATAGATTAGAAAAAAAAACATAAAATCCATTATGTAACTTCATGGGCATCATGATCCAACCACCGTTCGAGCACTTTTGCATGTTTGGTTTTATTTTTGAAAGAATTACTTTAAAATTCTCTTAAAGTTAAAAGTAATAATTACAAAACCAATAATAAGTGAAGTTGATCAATTGTAACACACGTCATGTGAATTATTAATCATCAATTATTTTTTATTAACTTTGATATGATTCTGTCTATATTATTGTGATGTCAATTCAATTGTAGCGCTCATTCTAGTTTATATATACTTTAAATGTAAGTTTTTTTTAACAATCAATTATAATTATTCTATGATTAAAAATATGAGAAAATAGAGTATTTGACAATTAACTTAAAAATATATGTTGACGGTCATTTTTTTTAAATTATATCGTGTATATTAGAATAATATGAATAGTTATTGGATGAAATTATAAAATAATAGTTTAAATATATATTTGATCTTTTAATATTACTATATTTATAGAGATATGAACTAAATCAAAAATTTATAAAAATTAAAATTAAAAAAGTTATGATTAAAAAAATCAAAAATTTATTTAAATTTAAAATAATTTTATATTTTTAATATTTCTCTATTATTTACATCGATCATTATATATGAACAATATAAATATATTGATAATATAAAATATTTTACATATTTAAATCATAATTAATAAAGGGAAAATCACATTTTAATGTCCATATTTTATTTTCCATTCCTATCCTTGACACTCCCTTGACTGCATAACAGTTACCATTATTTAGAGGGTTATATTCTAAATTACTTATAGAAAAAATAGATGGTGGACTTAGATGTAAACAAGTTGTATACTAACAGTGAATATATGAATCTAAAAATTTATTATGCATGATAATTAAAACTATATTTATAAACATTTGCAACAAATACAAATTTTTATGGACAAATATTAGTATGTTATCATTTATTATAGTTTAAATATCTCTCTTTTAACTCTTCTAAACCTTACGCTAGATCATAGAAGTCGAATTTAATTTTTGTAGAGACAAAAATTCTACTTCTTTTCGAAGTTTCTTTTTTTATTCTTTTTTATTTTTTATGCGGAATCACGTTTGAATCCTTTTTCTATGTTTTAATTTAAAGAAGTAATTTTCACATAAATTATTTTTTTTTTTGGAATTTCGTTGTCTCAGTACGACGTTATTCAATTTTATGTCTTTGTGCGATGTTCGTTTGATTTTTCGTTTTGTTGCAATGTTTATTAGATTCAGATTGACAAATCAATTTTGATCAATTATTGATTCAACAAATAACTATGACGTTAATGTTGTAGATTTAGATGCATGAGTATTTGCGTCACTATGATTTTGTCACATTATTTATACGCATTTTGCTGGATTATTAATTCACAGATTCATCATTTTCGTTTTAAGGGATGTTGAATTTGTATTTGTTTGTTATAAATTCTATCGATTTGAATAAACAAATATAATTTTTTTTGTAAAAAAAAACTTTTTTAACCCTTGGTGTTTGTTTGATTTCATAGTAGGTTTGATAAAATTACGGCAAACAACTGTAATTTTGCAAAAACAACATAATATAGTTTGCTTTAAATCACATTAGTTCACCGAAATTTTATCAAAAACACCTTAAAATTAAATATATTATTAATTCAATTCTAATTAGTTGATTTATGTGAGTCGACAACTATACAACCACCTAAAATGATAATAGATAATTAAAATATAAAATAATATTAAATTTCAAAAATATTAAATCTGTAAAATAAAGGGATAAATAGAAAATTTAAATAACAATTAAGATAATTTCCTCTCTAAATCTCAACATATAATTTAATATTGAAATTTCTAATAGTAAAGGTATAATAAAGGTATATAGTAAATGAAAGTTAAAAAAAAAAAGTTACACGAGTCAGTAAATAATGAATTCAATCTCAATTATACAATTTAATCCTCTCATATTAAAAACAATCATTTGACACGCCCTTTATATATATAAACGGCGCATTTCAAATTGTACGTAACAATGGTTTTGATCAAGTGTTTCTTTAAGGTGGACACAGTTGGGTAGCTGTCTTAGCCATTTTCAAGTCCAACAACCTATGAGAATGAGATGGTTTAGTTAATACGGTAAAATCACAAAATATATATATATATATAATATTGCTAGCGTTAAAATTATTGAGTAGAATTTATAATATGTTCAGATTATTTTATCAGTCTAAATTAAATAAATACTACAACAGAAAAAAATTAAAATGTGTCGTATTACGACAGAAAATCAAAAAGCATTAGACGACGAAATCACAAAAACTAAATTTATATAAAAATTACTTATTTTAATAATTAGAAAAAACTATTTACAAATAAATTCTAAATAAAAAGTGATCATAAAAAAAAAAATATTATTTAGGAGTGATGACTAAACCTACTAGGCTACTACTAGCTAGCTCTAAGGTTAGTTAAGGTTATATGCATACAAGCAAATCCATATTAGAGTTTAGCACAAATTATTAGTTGTTATTTGCTAAATTGTGTTGCTTCTCTTATCATTGATGAAATGAAATAAATAAACGATTGCAAACTAAAAGATAATTATATAATTAAAAGTTAAAAATATTAAGATTCATTGATAATAAATTTAAACATGATATACAATTTGATTTTCTAAAATGAATAACTAATAAAATAGTCAAATAAATAGTTAATTTATTATAATCATTAGTAATTAATTATAATTTTTATATAAAATTTAGTGCTTTTTAAGTAATAAAAAATTTAGAGTGCAAGATAATATCTTAATTCAGTAAACAGTTACAATGGACATCGTGGGTCCCACATCCACTCTTCACTATGATTTCAATTTGTGTGACCGGCAAAAGCAGGTTACTTATAAATTCTCCGAACCTTAAATAAACCGTATCAACCTTTTTCCCTTCACTTGCAGTTCCTCTCTCTCTCTCTCTCTCTACACCACACTGAGAATTTCAGCAGAGAGATAGAAAAACCAGAGACTAGAGAGAGAACAAATCAGCCATGGCTTCCTCCACCAACGTCCGTGTGAACTTTGTCTATGCTGCAAAGCTAGCCGAGCAAGCTGAACGCTATGATGGTTTTCTCTCTCTCTAGCTCTCTTTTTTTATGTTTACTATGAACTTTGAACCCTTGTTATGGTTCCTCATTTTAGCTTCTTTCAATTTTCCATTATGTCTTTCACACACTTTTTTGCTTCAATCTACTTTCTTATTTTTCCTTATTACATTCTATGTTCTCATAAAGTTTCAATTTTTCCATAAAAGTTCACATTTTTTCTTACTGCTTTATAAACCCATTATTTTACTTTAACTTGCCCACATCATCATTTTGGGAAAAAGGGTTGGCAAAATTTTGGATATTTTTTAGGTAGTGATAATTTAGCTAAGTTAAGTTTGAATTAATTGTTTTGGCCATAATTTGAACTTAGGACTCTCGATCAATAGTTGTTTGGTTCTGTTGGTAAATAAGTAAAGTTTCACCAATGATAATTCCCGCCATGATTTGAACTTGGTCGATAATTTAGTCACTAGTAAAGTTTGGCCAATGATTTTTCCGGCCAAAGTTCCATTTTGGTACTCTTGACCAATTGAAAACTGAAGTTTATTAACCACTTGAGCTCAATTACTTGTTAGTTTTGGATTTACAACCGTGTGTGTGCAATGCTTTTTTGTTTTTGTTTTTGTTTTGTGTGAATTGATTCAAGATGTTTTAGTGCTGAAGTAATTTGTTGTACAGAAATGGTGGAAGCAATGAAGAAACTAGCAAAGATGGATGTTGAATTGAGTGTGGAAGAGAGAAACTTGTTCTCTGTTGGGTACAAGAATGTGGTGGGATCCAGAAGAGCTTCATGGAGGATCCTATCATCAATAGAACAGAAAGAGGAATCAAAAGGGAATGAGTTGAATGCGAAGCGTATTAAGGATTACAAGAACAAGGTGGAGCTGGAGCTTTCCAACATTTGCAATGACATTATGATTCTTTTAGATGAGCATCTTATTCCATCCACTAATGTTGCTGAATCCACAGTGTTTTATTATAAGATGTATGTTTTTGTTTTTGTTTTGGTCTTGTTTGAGATGTTTTTTATATGCTTTTTGTGTTAGATTTTGGCCTTTGAAAGTGTTTTTTTGAGTGTTTGTTTGGATGCAGGAAAGGAGATTATTATCGATACTTAGCTGAATTCAAAGATGGTAATGAAAAGAAAGAGGTAGCAGATCAATCACTTAAAGCGTATCAGGTATTTACAATTTACTTGAAAAGTAATAAGGATTATTATCTCTGTTACACGAGTTTGCCTTATACTTTTTTATGCCAGATTGCCACTGATAAGGTTGAGATGAACTTTACTTTTTTTAATGTTAATTGAATATAGATGAAATATTTGATGATTGAAGGTCTTCAAGGGCTTGAAATTTTATGAATTTGGATTTCTTGCTTTAGAAAAAGCATACATTTACACGCAGTAAACAATTACACATTTATACCATAACAAAATCAGTTTCAAACTAACTTGGCCGTTAGTTTAAGATTGGATAGTTAAGATTGAAAATTGTGTGATGCAGCTACTGCACCAAATTCGTATCCGTAATATATCGAGAAAATTATGATCCTTCCATAATTTTGTATATGTAGGAAAAGTATAACCTTCCTTTTATGCCACGGCTTTTATTTGGGTTTAAGAAGTTTATCTGAACATCTTTGCATCCTATATTTTTACAGAACTAGGTGTGTGTTATGTTAAAAAACTGTCTAGTCCTTTTTTCGTACATTAGTGGTTAGTTTGAACCTTTTAATTTTTTATGGTTCTTGCTTTGTTGGACTACTTCATTTGGATTTATCTCCATACTTTTGGTTCTAATCTAACCATGTCTATCAAAACACATGTTGCCTTTTGCCACAATGTTTCAAATGAAGTTTTATCAGTAACATAACATTTTTTTGTTTAGATCTGGTATGTAATTAATTAAGTTACGACATTGTGCGTAGTCATTGATTCAATCAATCTATATTTTTCACTTATAGGTTTTCTTCCATACGACTTGACAGTATTTTTGTAAATTAGAAAAGATGAATTTCTCCAAAATAAAAATATGAAATAATAAATTTATTTATTTATCAGTATTTTTGTTATAATCTACGTATATGCTCAACAAAGAACAAATTAGATGAATTATAAGGCTTCTCTGAAAGAGTGGGAGATTTTCATTTTCCATTGTAAGGGCATGGTTAGCTGCGTGAATACTTTGGTGCCCTTTCGAGAACAACATCCTTCATTATATACTGAACAATCTCGTGCTTCCCTTCTATGCAATTACAATATTACTATGCAGTAATGTAGTTAAGCAATAATCCATCATGATTTTTTGTATTGTATAATGGAGGACTTGACCTATCGTAGGCGGTTTGGCACTGGTAGTTCGTAATTTCTCACTTTATTTTGATTGTTTGTTGTATAGAATTAAGGATTTTTTTGTTCTTAAATGAATCATTTGTTTACTTTCCATAATATGAAAATATAGTGTCAGACCACATTACAATTGACAAATTGCTAGTTTCTGGGATCTGTAAGTTACAACACTGTCTTTTGTGCTAGTGACCACTTTACATGCGATGATGCTTAGAGTTTTAATGTTATGCTAGTCTTTTACCGACCATGGTGTCTTTTCATATTCTTCAATATATTTCAAGTTATTTGTGTTAGTGGAGAAAACTTAAAAAATTTCTAGCTTCAAAGACTTCAATTGTTGACTTGTGATTATTTGCAGACAGCTTCTGTCACTGCTGAGAGTGAATTACAACCTACACATCCTATTCGATTGGGTCTGGCTCTAAACTTCTCGGTGTTTTATTATGAGATAATGAATTCACCTGAAAGGTACGCGTAAACGTTTGTGTTAATGAGTACCAAGCCGGATGCAAAATCCTTATTTTGTGTAATTTGTTTTCAGGGCCTGCCACCTTGCAAAGCAAGCCTTTGATGATGCTGTCTCAGAGCTGGATACCCTAAACGAAGATTCTTACAAGGACAGTACCTTGATCATGCAGCTGTTGAGAGACAACCTTACTTTATGGACTTCTGATATCCCTGAAGATGGTGGTAAGATAAGACTTATACAGCTTCCACAAACACACAATAAAGCACTATTTGGTGAAAAGTAGCAGATAGCATATAAGTTAGCTATAGGAGATGAACCTATAGTGGAAGCGGATAAGCTACCTGATAGCAGATTAACTCATAGATTGAAAGTTGAAGTATTTGATAAAATTAACGGTTGAATTAACTGATAAATATAAAATGTCATGAAAATATATTTTAATTAATGTTTAAATTTTTTTAATTAAAATAACCAAGATAAAGATTGAAAGTAAATATGATACATTATAAGCGATAAGCTCAAACGCTACTTGAAAATTTCTATAAACTTGTGAGAGAAGACTGATACCAAAATGCTATATTTTGATTGTACGAGCTTGTATGCTATAAACTATCTGTATAAACTAGCAGTTCAACATTGCCAAATAGAGCCTAGGTTGCTTCTTATTGATGCTAATAGCTCCTCTCTTCCGTTTTAATTGTTGGTTTTTTGTGAAAAATTGTTCCTATTTATATGGTGTTTTTAAATTAAGGTTACATTAACTACTTTTTGTCAGTATGTATTTTATCGATTACTAGTATCAACTACTCCTCTCTCCAAAATGAAATATAAGTAAAAATAAGTTAAAAAAGATGTATTTGGTCCAAATTTCAGAGAGAGTACTTTATACTTGTATTAATGAAAAGAGATAGTAAATGGGGGAGTGAATCATTAAGAGAGTGAATCAATAAGAGATAACGATATATTTGAAATCTACTTATTAATCAAAGTTATTTATTTCTTTGGCCTAATTGTTAAGCATATAATTTTCCATTTCAGAGGACCAAAAAATGGAAAGCACAGGTAGGAGTGGTCAAGATGAAGATGAATTGGGCCGCTAAGTTGTCTGTCATAACTATAAGATTGATGTGTTAATTTTTCTCAGAAGAATATTTTCTCCAATGTAGTGAATATTTGAATCATGTACTTCATTTGTATGCTATTGTTGTTTATGTAACAATAACACTATTGGTTTGTAATACATGATGATTCCACTGTTTGCTTTCTGTTATAATCAACGTCAGTCATGGTTTTGTCCAGTTCGGCACAGTTCAAAAAAAAAAAAATAGCAGTAGTTCATTTTTTCAATTTTAGAACCAATAGGTTCGAAAGCATAAGCACTCTGAAACCGAGTCTTAAAACAGTTCGATTCGGTTCAAGTCAATTGTTTTTTGAGTTCGGTTCAATTTAGTTCGAGTTTCAATCCTGTAGTGCGAGCTACTTGCTTGGAACTATTTTATTCTACTAGCAAAACAAATATAAAAGCATCAAAATCGGAGACTTAGGGTCTGCTTGATTTGCTTTGCTTTTAAAAAACAGAATTTTAGTTTTCAAAAAGTTAAAAATTAAAAAATTTATTTGAGATGTTAATTTTTAAATTTCAGTTTTGGAAACTATTTCTAGCTTTCTGTTTTAAAAACTAAAAAATAGAAGAGCTTTAAACAATTTTCTTTTTCAATTTTCCATTTTTGTTTTAAGTTGAAAATATACAGAGAATGAGTAGTTTTCTTTAATGGTATAATGGTAATATTTTACCATTTACTTTATAAAAAATATTAATCAAAAGGAGCCCCAAATTTGAACAAGACATGAGCAAAACCTCACGTTTGCATTTGTCTTAGCACTTATCCTGATGTTAGCCTTGCAGTTTACTAGTAGTATACCAAGAAAAATATAGTAATTAAAACAAAAAGTAAAATGTATAAGCATTCAAATTCAAAAATCGAATAAAATTAAATATTATTAGACATGTTTAAATCTTCTTTTTGTTAAATCTGTTTAGATCAGATTGAATTTTAGATTCATTTTTTAAAATCGAATAAAATTGTATAAATAGAAGTTTTAATTTTTTTCATTAGTATAAGAAATTACTTTAATGTAACTCTGGTGATTTAGTTTAATGGTAAAACTGACAACTATTTGTGTTAATATCATTGAAAGAAGACAAATGCAAATTTATCGTAAGTGTTCAATGATTTTGAGGTCTTTCCTACCTTAGACCTCAAGATCAAAAACAAAATATTATTTCAATCTATTATTTGTTTGTTTAATTTTTTCATAATACTTATTTGTTTAATTAAATTTTTTTTTTACTATTTCATATATTTCAAACATAATCTATCAATGTTATTTTGTAATGTTAATTTTTAGAATATTATTTGTTATATTTTGTAATTGTTAATTAAATTAACTTTATAGTAATAATATTAAATTAATATTTCGTAATTGTAATTTGAATCAACAAAAACTGATATAATTTAAACAATATTAATATGGATAATATCATATTTTTAAAATTGTTATTTAAATTAAATCGAACCACGAGTATTTAATTTTTAGATCAAACGACATTTATCTTATAATCAACCAAAACCGTACTGTAAATACCACTAATTCACAACTCAAATTGTGTTGAATTGGGCCAAATATATTATATATCATACATAATCAATATTCTTCATTTTAGATTCTTCATAAAATATTTACATTCAATTTGAAATATATGTATCAAATAAAATTTTAATTTTATAGATTTTAAAAACAAACTTACCAAATAAATTTTTTCATTTTCTCAACTCTATAATAGTTTTTAGAAATAGAATTATCAAACATATATTTTTAAAATTGTCTTCTTAAAAACAATTCCTTAAAATTAATTTACAAAATAGTTTTAAAAAATTAAAAATACAAAGCTCAATTAAAGAAGCCTTTAGACTTGAAATCATTTTTTAGGATAGTCTCTATACCTAAGTTTACACAATTAGAAGAAAAACCTTCCCGGGGTATGAGAGCATCTTTAATGGTGAACTCAATATGGGTTTATTAAATGGGATCCACTGTGCCACATCATTTAAAGTAATTTATTCTTTTTTTGCCGGTGAACTCAACATGATTCATTTAAATAGGTTCTATTATACTACATCATGAATTAACTAATTCCTTTTTCCTGTTTAACTTTTAAAAAACTATATTATATCCCATAACTTTAATTTATACATTAATATTTTATTTATATTCAATTTTATTATAACTTAAAATATTAATTTAAATATTCTAATTAATATTATTATACATTATTTTAATTTAAAATTAAAATAAAAAAATCAATTTAAAAAGAAGTTAACGGCTATATATTATTTTTACTATACATTATTTTTATTATTATTATTATTAATAAATTAAAAAAAAAAAGTTAACGCCTATAAATTAATAAAATGTTGCAGCTATAATTAAATTATGAAAGTAGATAGAGTCCACCACTAACTGTGATATATTTATTGTTACACGTAAAATAATTATAAAAAGAAGGCAACTGCCATGAAGCACCTTTCCTTCCTGACACTATCGTGATGACACCCCGTTCCTTTCTGATACTACCATGATGACACATTGGGACAACTCCAACAGTAAACTCATAAAGAACCGGAAGTTAAGTGATTACACGCTTACGAACGAACTCATTTGACTACCGTTGGAGATGCTCTTAGATGCAAAAGAGAAAAACTATCAGCATAGGCAGAAAGACGAATGTGAACGCTGAGGAGATTAGGGAAATACATACAATTTGAGAGTATAAATACAAAACTAAAGACATACTTATAAGGCAATAATAGAAAATGACATTGTACTATAAATTTGAACAAAGAAAATCAGAATTAAGAGGGAGGTGTTTTCTCATTTGTGTTAACAATGAAAAGAGGAACAAGAGAGACAACCAAGAGACAACCACTCTAGGGTTTCATAACATAGAATGAACCAAAACTTAAGTTAATAGGGTTACAATGAGTATATATATAAAATAAATAGAAATATCTAAAATACCCTTATTACTAATATATAATAATATTATCTAACATCTCCCCTCAAACTCACGATGCATTAACATTGAGCATATCGAGAGTTTGTCAACTAAAAAATGGAAACGTTTAATAGAATGCATCTTTGTGAACAAATCAGCAATCTGTAGAGAAGAAGAAACAAACGGTAGAGTAATGGTTCCATGCTGAAGATGATGACGAAAAAAATGACAATCAATCTCAATGTGTTTGGTGCGTTCATGAAAGACCGAGTTGTGAGCAATTTGAATAGCACTCTTGTTATCGCAGTGCATCGGAGTTGGCTCAGAAAGAGAGATACCCATATCAGACAAAAGCCAACGCAACCAAACTATTTCAGCGGTAGTGGATGTCATAGCACGATACTCAGCTTCTGTAGAGGAGCAAGATACAATGTCTTGTTTCTTACTCTTCCCAGAAATAAGAGAGTCTCCAAGAAAGATACAAAATTATGTGGTGGATTTACGATCTGTGGTGTCACCAGCCCAATCAATATTAGAATAAGCTCGTAACTCTAATGAGGATGACGATGGAAAAAGAAGGCTTTGAAATTGAGTTCCTTGAAGATAACGAAGAATACGAACAACTGCTGCCCAATATATTGTAGTGGGAGAGACAACAAACTGACTAACAACATGAACAACATAAGCAATGTCAGGTCTGGTAATCGTAAGATACACTAAGCTGCCAACCAAAGTACGATACAAAGTAGGATCTGGTAAAGGAACACCATCCGAGGGAGCATATTTCACATTCAACTCAAGAGGAGTATCTGTTACTCTAGTATCAGAAAGACGAGTCTGGTCAAGAATGTTGGCAATGTACTTGGATTGAGAAAGAAGGTAGCCTCTAGGAGAGTAGGCAACTTCAATCCCCAAGAAATAGCGAAGAGTTCCCAAGTCCTTCATCTCAAACTGTTTGGCTAACTGCAATTTCAACTCATTGATTCCATTAACATCATCACCTATAATAATCATATCATCAACATATAGAGAAAGTATAATGCGACCATAAGTGGTGGACCTTATAAACAATGCAGAATCATGTTCACTAGAACAGAAATCAAGAGAAGTGATCACAGTAGAGAATTTCTCAAACCAAGCTCGAGGAGCTTGTTTAAGACCATATAGAGCCTTTTTTAACATACTTCCCCTTGATTATGAGAAACTCCTTGTGGGGGGATCATATAGACTTCTTCATGAAGCTCACCATTTAAAAAAGCATTTTTGACATCCATTTGGAAAATATGTCATTGACGAACAGATGCAACTGCAATAAGAGTACGAATAGTGGTCATCTTGGCTACAGGAGCAAAAGTTTATTCATAATTCATATCATATTGTTGAGAGAAACCCTTAGCAACAAGACGTGCTTTGTAGCGCTCAATTGACCCATCAGATTTAGTTTTGATCTTGTATACCCAACGAGATCTAATAGCCCGTTTTCCAGGAGGAAGAGGTACTAATTCCCAAGTATTAGTTTTGTGCAATGCAGATAGTTCTTCTGCCATAGCCTGCTGCCAAAGAGGATCAAGAACAGCCTCTTTATAGGAAGAGGGCTCAGACAAACTGTGAATAGAGGTTAAGAAAGAAACAAACGAAGTTGAGTAAGTGGAATAGACGAAATCAGGTAACTGGGTAGACTTACGTTGACGAGAGGGGTAATGAGGAGGATCAACAATCGCAGGAGGTGGTTGGACAGCCGGGGGGGCAAGAGGAATGTCATCATGTGGAGTATTAGTATTTGTCCTGCAATTCTCAACATTACAATCACTAGAAGCATAATCATTAGGACCAAACGGATCAATGTGAGTTAGTTCAGAACTCTTAGTAATTTGAGAATCAGAGGAAATAGAGTAAAAAGGGATGTGCTCAAGAAAAACAACATTACGAGATACATAAAGTTTTCTTGCATGAGGATCATAACAACGATAACCCTTTTGATCATCCCCATAACCAAGAAAAACACACATGGCTGAATGAGAAGATAACTTATTGCGTTCTACTTGAGGGCGAAGAACAAAACAAGTAGAACCAAAAACTTTCAAAGAATAGTAATCAAGGGTAGAAGCATACAATTTTTCAAAGGGAGACAAACCTGATATGATAGAGGATGAAATTCTATTAATAACATGAACAGCAGTAAGAACTGCTTCTCCCCAAAACTCACTAGGAACTGAAGCGGACAACAAAAGGGAACGAGCAGTCTCTATAATATGATGGTGTTTCCTTTCAGCAACTCCGTTTTGTTGAGGAGTATCAGTACAAGATGTTTGGTGGAGGGTGCCATCATAAGCAAGTAATTCAGAAAATTTATTAGAGATATATTCACCACCTAAATCACAACGAAAGCACTTTATAACAGAATTATATTGAGTTTTGACCATTGCACGAAACATATGATAAATGTCAAAAAATTCAGACCGATTTTTCATAAGATAAATCCAACAATAACGAGTGTAATCATCAATAAACGAAACATAATATCTAGATCCACCTTTGATAAGAATTGGTGAGGGACCCCAAACATTAGAGTGAACTAAATCAAAGGGCGCATGTGAAACAGAAACACTTTTACTAAACGGTAAAGCTGGAAGTTTAGCAAGTTTACAACCACAACAATCTGAGATATCACAGGTTTTTAACTTTCCTAAGGCTCCAGTAGAAGCCAAATATTTTAATCTTGAAGCAGAAACATGTCCAAGGCGTGGAGATAGAACCAACGCCTGCTAGTGGCATAGGAGTGCCATCAGCAGTCATAACCGACAAATAATAAGTCGGCAGTAGTTATTGAGGCTGTAGTATCTGGGAGTTGCAGGTCATCCAAAACATAAAGTCTCCCTTGTCTATGACTTGTTCCAATCAGCCTCCCAGAATGTGGATCCTGCACACAACAAGAAGTGGAAGAAAACATAACCGAATAACCGAGATCACATATTTGACTAACAGAAGCAAGACTCAAAGTAAGATTAAGAATATAATAAACATCAGACAGAGACATGTTAGGTGTGGAGACAGAACCAACGCCTGCTAGTGGCATAGGAGTGCCATCAGTAGTCATAACCGACACAGACGAGATAGGTTTCACAGACACAAAAGATTTATCATCGTATGTCATATGATGAGATGCTCCCGAATCAAGAATCCATATGGAATGAGATATACCTGACATACCAGAGGAGTTCAAACCATTAGAAGAAGTGGCAGACATGACATGTGATTGAGTGGCAAGAAGTTTTTGAAGCTGTTCTGCAATATTTGATATATGGGAAGCAATCTCAGATGAGTATACAAAACCAGAACTAGAGCCAATGGTAGGAGGAGCAGAAGCAACAACATTGGACAATGGTCCCCTAAAATTCTTCTTATGTGCTCTCCTCAATTTCGGACAATGTGTTTTCCAATGTGCTTGAAGAGAATCATCCTTAGCACCAGCCATAACAAATAATGACAGAAAAATACGACAAACACAATCACTGAGACAAAATAAATCTGGTCCTGTGCGAGCACGATTTCTCCCCTTACAGACGTTTTTTCGCCGATCCGACCGTTGAAGACGAATACATAAATGTTACGAACCTGTTGTCCAAAAATCAGCCCGATCCAACGGTTAACGAATGCACAATCGATGTTTTTGTGAGACTGATTTAACAAAATCGGGAATAGGTTACTCTTCTCTTTTTCTCTTTTGGTGGTTGCCTTTCCTATCAAAATAATCTCTCTCTTCTTTATAGTAGATCCCAAAATCAACCAAAGCTCTGATACCATGTTAACAATGAAAAGAGGAACAAGAGAGACAACCACTGTAGAGTTTCATAACATAAAATGAACCAAAACTTAAGTTAATAGGATTACAATGAGTATATATATAAAATAAATAGAAATATCTAAAATACTCTTATTATTAATATATAATAATATTATGTAACAATTTGAAGTAACAAATTGAGTCCATTATTAACATGCTCTCAAATCACTTTCTTTATTTTATTTTTACAATAAGGGAAATCATTGGTGGTATAATTTCAACTATATTTAGTAGTTCATTACAAGAAAAAAAAACAAATTTTTATCACTTTTCTTATCTTTTCAGGATCCGAATTCACTACCGTCAATAAAGTTGGTATGTGCAAATACATAGCAATTGAAAACCTCACATTTTATTTAGAAAAATGAAAATTTGAATGATCTGATCATCATCATCAAACGACTGAGATCTGAAGAATGGTGGACACAAAGCAACTTGTATCAGCAATGACCTCTATAGTACTTATGCGAACCATCACAAATGAAATCATTCCTCATGAGCTTATAGCTTTTATTCACTCCGGAATCGCTCATCTTTTTCACCAATTCTCCGTTCAATTCACTGTTGTGATCGAAGAATTTCAAGGCATGGCAAGAAACCAGGTTTTCGAGGCGGCCGCAGCCTATCTTGGAACTAAAGCAACCATTTTAGCAGAAAGAGTTAAAGTAAGCAAATCAGAGGATCATAAAAACCTTGCATTCAACATAGATAGAGATGAAGAAATAAGTGATAAATTTGAAGGTGTTAGAGTTAAGTGGAAACTAATTTGCATACAAGTTGATTCGTCTCGAATTCTACATTATGATAGTAACTCTTCTCCGGTGTCAGAGATAAGATCATATGAGCTAACTTTCCACAAAAAACATAAGAACAAAGTCTTCAATTCATATTTACCTTATGTGATGGAAAAAGCAAGGGAAGTTAAACAAGGAAGCATGGAAATTAAGATTCACTCAAATGAATACTATTCTTGGTGTAATGAACCTGTTAAGTTTAATCATCCAATGAGTTTCAAAACTCTTGCAATTGATGAAGAGCTTCAAAGAGATATTGTGAATGATTTGGATAATTTTGTGAAGGCTAAAGAGTTTTATAGAAAAACAGGAAAAGCTTGGAAACGTGGTTACTTGTTGTATGGTCCTCCTGGTACTGGAAAATCAAGTTTGATTGCATCTATGGCTAATTATCTTAATTATGATATATATGATTTGGATCTCACTCAAGTAGGTGATAATAGGTGCTTGAGGAAATTGGTTCTTGGCATGTCTAACCGTTCTATACTTGTCATTGAAGATATTGATTGTACTATAAATTTGCAAAACAGAGAAGATGGTGAAGAAGTTGTTGATAATGGACAAAATAAGGTATGCATTTTTATCTTTCATTTTTTAGTTTCATGCATTCTAAAATGACAAAGAGATGCATAAAACTATATATAAATAGTTATGATGATGACATAATTTTAAACTAATGTTTGTTGTTAATATTGAAATAGGTGACACTTTCAGGACTATTGAATGCTGTAGATGGTCTATGGTCATGTTGTGGAGAGGAACACATAATTGTATTCACAACAAATCATAAAGACAGGCTTGATCCTGCTCTATTAAGGCCTGGCAGAATGGACAAACAAATTCATTTGTCATATTGCAACTTTTCTGCTTTTAAACAATTGGTCATCAACTACCTTGACATCACTCAACATGAACTCTTTGAAAACATTGAAGTGCTTCTACGACAAGTTAATGTTACTCCAGCTGAAATTGCAGAAGTGCTTACAAAGGTTGGTGATGCTACTGAATGCCTGCAAGACCTTATCAAATTCCTTGAAGAGAAGAAAATGGTCAAGGAAGAGTTACGAATGAAGAAAATGTCAAAGAAGATGATGAACTAATTATAGAAAATATATAGTTCTGTACAAGGCAACATTAACCTGTTATTTTTATTTTGATAAATTTTTTGTAACTAACGGCCTCTCTTTGTTTCTTCATTTTGACAAAGGAATTAATATACTAAAAGGAGAAAAGATTTAGAAGTTGAAAATAAAGATGACTCTATTTAAGATATATTTCAAATGTAAAAATATCTTCTTTATTATTGTTTTTATAAATGTCATATTTTCTTATACATCTAGTAGGACAATGGCTAATACAAAAATAATTTCAAGGTATACAAGAAAAGTTTTATGAAGGTTTTAAAAAATATTTCTAGAAGAAGCTTTTTTGGATCTCAATCCAGTTTCTATTTCTTGAGAATAGGATCTAATCAAATTATTTCGCTTATTTTTTATTTGTTTTTCAATATACTTTTAACAGTATTAACCAAAAACATTTTTTTTATCTTTTTCATTGTTGCCTAAATATTTTCCTTTAAATGTAGATTTTGTTGACTAAGTGATTGTTTGTCATTGCAGCTTATGCTACTATAAAACAAACATTCTATGTTGTTGTAATTAGATTAAAGTTTTAGCGATTGTTATAATTCTATCAAGACAATATTGCTCACATAACGTTTGGTTGTTGAGTCGAATATCCCACAACTGCTCTTTGAGATCCTACTATTAGGCAAGAGGCTTGTCCTCCAACATGTCCTACAAAACTTGCATAATACCAATTTTCCTTAATACTAACACATGCTTGGCTATTTTATGACAATAAAAACAAAGCTTCATTCCAACTAGATTGATAATAAAATTTGAAATTTAAAAAAATAACAATAAAGAACTTGATATTTTATACTAGAGATATATCTTAAATAGAATAATCTTTATTTTCAACTTCTAAATCTTTTTAATATTACTATATCCCTTTATCAAAATTCAAATCCAAATCCAAACTCAACTTCTTCTTCAAATGAAGAAACAAAGAGAGGCAATTAATGTTGCCTACAGTACCAATATTTTATATAGCAAACAATTGAGCTTAGCTTAATGTTGCCTAGTAAACAACCAAACAAGACCTAAATATTTTATATACCTAGCTCATCATCTTCTTTGACATTTTCTTCATTTTTGATCTCTTCCTTGACCATTTTCTTGACTTCAAGGAATTTGATAAGGTTCATGTTTTCATCATCTTCTATGACATTTTCTTCATTCTCAATCTCTTCATTGGCCATTTTCTTGGCTTGAAGGAACTTGATAAGGTCTTGTAGGCATTCAGTAGCATCACCAACCCTTGTAAGCTCTTCTGCAATTTCAGCGGCAGTAACTTGAACTTGTCCTAGAAGCACTTCAATGTTTTCAAATAGTTCATGCTGAGTGATGCCATGATAGTTATTGACCAACTGCTTAAAAGCAGAAAAGTTGCAATATGACAAATGAATTTGTTTGTCAATTCTACCAGGCCTTAAGAGAGCAGGATCTAGCCTGACTTTGTGATTGGTTGTGAAAACAATTATGTGTTCTTCTCCACAGCATGACCATAGACCATCAACAGCATTCAATAGTCCTGAAAGTGTCACCTGTTCAAAAATTATCAACAAACTTCAGTTTAAAATTATGTCATCATTATAACACATGGAAGGTTGTGAAAAATGCATACCTTATTGTATCCATTATGAACCACTTCTTTATCTTCATCTCTATTCTGCAAATTTATAGTGCAATCAATATCCTCAATGACAAGTATAGAACGGTTGGACATGTCCAGAATCAATTGCCTCAAGTCCTTATCATTATCTACTTGAATGAGATCCAAATCATATATATCATAATTGAGATAATTAGCCATAGATCCAATCAAACTTGTTTTTCCAGTACCAGGAGGACCATACAACAAGTAACCACGTTTCCAAGCTTTTCCTATAAAACTCTTTAGCCTTCACAAAATTATCCAAATCATTCACAATATCCCTTTGAAGATCTTCATCGATTGCAAGTGTTTTGAAACTCATTGGATGATTGAACTTGACAGCATGAATCCAAGCAGAATATTGATTTGAGTGAATCTTAAGTTCCATGCTTCGTTGTTTAATTTGGTTAGCTTTTTCCATTACATAAGGCAAATATGAATTGAAGACTTTGTTCTTGTATTTCTTATGGAATGTTAACTCATAGGATCTTATCTCAGACACTGGAGACTAATCATAATTTGGAACTCGAGACGAATCAACTTGTATGCAAATTAGTTTCCACTTAACTCTAACACCTTCAAATTCATCGCATATTTCTTCATCTTTATCTATGTTGAATGCGAGGTTTTTGTCATCCTTAGTTTTGCTTACTTTAATTCTTTCTGCTGAGATGGTTGCTTTAGTTCCAAGATAGGCTTCGGCCGCCTCGAAAACTTGGTGAATTGAGCAGAGTATAGGCGAAAAAGATGATTAAGTCCTGAGTGAAGAAAACCTATAAGCTCATGAGGAATTATTTCATTTGCAATGTTCCTTATAAGAACTATAGAGGTCACTGCCGCCACAACTTGTTTGGTATCCAACATTCTTAAGATCTCAGTCGTTTGATCAAGATCAGACAGATGAAATATCAACTTTTGATTCGTCTATGTCACAATTTCAGGTATGAAATTTCTATTTATTTTCTTACAACAGCTATATTCACCAGTGAATTCATATCCTGAAAAGATTCAAATAAAATAGTTGAAAATAGACCATGTATATATGAAGCATATGGACTATTTTTAATGTTTTAAGATTTTAATTATTTCCCTTCTAGTATAAGCATATAAATAAATTAAATTAAATTAAAGATAATGTTGACCCAATTTTATATTGATATGGCTATTATATTATATAAAAGAAAATTCCTTAACTAAAATTAAATGGTTAGATTACAAAAAAGAAAAATTAAATAAAAAAGAAGTAATGGGCATATTTACCTTAGAGTACAATAACTTAGATTTTTTATTTTTTTATCGGGCTACCATAAATATCTCTGATATCTAATTGTTCATTTTATATATAAAATAATGTAAAAAAGTAACATAAGAATTCTAACGTATATATCGCAATTAAATACTCTAATCCAAGCAATAATAATATGACATTAAAACCATAGTTATCTAATAGAATTAATCTCATTCACAAAACGATAACTATAACCCTTAATATAATTGAAGACACTTGATGACATTTTTACCCTATATCTTCCACATTTAATCTTTAGTCCCAAATGTAAGAAAATGGCATTTGTATCTTATAAAATTTTAAAATTTGTAATTTTTTACTATTTCATCGTTTGATATTTTCGGTAAAAAGTGAGTAATTTTTTTTTAATTTATCGGAAATTTTTTTAAAGTTTTTCGGTACACAACAGATATTCTGAAAAACTTTTTTCAAGTTTTCCTGTAAAGAAGTTATTGAAATTTTTTTACCAAATTTTCTAGTAAAGAAGTTACTTTTTTTTTAAATTAAAAAAAAAAATAGTGTGTATCGAAAAACTTTTTCATAAATTTTTTAGTGAATCCGTACTTTGCAAACTTTTTACA
>JBBPBT010000013.1:4077628-4094103 GCA_037974875.1 Cicer bijugum
CTATCTATTTTTATTGTTTGTAATTTGAATAAATTTTTCTATAATTAAAAATTATTTTATAATTTTTTATTATTACCTGTATTATAAATTTGAATATTGAATTTTATATAGTTAAAATAAAAATTAATATTCATTACTTTACTCTTTGAAAGAGTGAAGTTCTACTATTTAAAAAAAATTAACAATACTACTTCATTGTTTCAAAAAGAGAAGTTGTACTTCATTTAAAAATAAATGTAAAACATGCGATCTTGCTATTTTAAAGTGGGAGGTCGAGTTAGAGGGGAAAAGAGGATAGATCAGTAATTATCATAGTTTTTTTTTTTTTTTTAAAACGGGTTGTTAAAAAAACCTAATTTTTGTTATATTATTGTAATAATTATGTTATTCTATCTAATTATCATTATTAAACTAAAGTAAAACGTGTATATAAATAATAGAAGCAAGAGAAAGGCATTTTCGTTGAGTTTTGTTTCTGGTTCGTGCTAGTGAGAGAAACTTCTTTTTTTTCTTCTCTCTCTTCTTTCAGTGACTCAAAAGCCCTATTGCGTACTTTGCAATCGACCAAATAATGGCCAACAGTAACCTCCCTCGAAGAATCATCAAGGTTCGTATCCCTTTTCTTCTCAAGATCCCCATTTCAATTTCTCTGATCGATTTGTTTCTCCGATTGGAAAACCTAGAATACTCCCAATATGTTCATACTAACTTCTTCTCTCGATTTTCGATTATCATGTCGCCAAATAGCTTGATTCAATGGAAAACCGCTTGTTTTATTTAGGGTTGATTTCAAAAAAAAAAAAGTTTCTCACTGTTTCAGCTTAATTTCAGTGATGATAAAAAAATGAAATTAAAGAAATGAATTCTTAGGGGTTAAATTGGAGATTTAACTATTATTTTTCTGCTTTGATTTTCGTTGGTGTTGAATTTTATTTTTGTGAATGTTTTGCTAACTCTTCTTTCTTTGATCTTATCAGGAAACGCAGCGTTTGCTCAGTGAGCCAGGTATTTTCATATTTTCATCGTGGACAGTGATTTTTATGTGGTTCTTATTTTTTGTTTTAGTAGTCTTTTGCTAGGTACCTTGATTTTTACCTTGGCAATTTATGCCAAATGTTATATTCTTGTTTTTATTTTTGCTATGTTAATTACTTGATTTATTGTATTTGATCTGATGATGCAGCGCCTGGAATTAGTGCGTCCCCTTCGGAAGATAATATGCGATATTTCAATGTGATGATCCTTGGCCCAACTCAGTCTCCTTATGAAGGTAGTGATGACCCCAACAACTTGGTTTTATGCCTTGAAATGGATATAAATTTGTTCTCTCTGCTAGAAATGGGAAATTAATTTCCCGTTTTATTTGGGGATTTTGAGTAGACTATCGATGTTTCTATAAATAATTATTCTCTGAAATGCATACTTATTTTGGTAATGGTTGTGAAAGGATACTACTTTCATTTTTGGCTGTGATAATTCAAGTTCACTGTATTTTGTATCTCAAGTTGAACATTAGCTGTTTGACAATACAAGCAGCATACTAGTTATGTGAAATATTATCTTGATAATGTCATGCTGGGCAATCTATTTGTGTGATGACTGATGAGGTGGAAATTGAAATATTAGGTCATATCAATGATATTATTATGTCACATCGTTAATAATTATAGAATATGTGCTTCTTTCAGCTGTCTTGTTTTCTTATCATGTGTTTAACCCTTGCCTAAACCTACACAAACTATTTTGAATAAATAAGTTTCTAAACTAGCACGGTTTCTCCTATCTGATCACTGAACTCTAGAAATATAATAAGTAGTCCCTAAACTATCATTATTTATCCATTTTCAATCAACTGAGGGACTAACTTGATGGATTGATAATAGTTTAACAACTGCTTAATTATTATATTTCTGTAGTTCAGGAGCCAAATGGGAGAGAAAAATGATAGTTTAGGAATTAAATTGAAGGTTTACTCAACTATTATCTATGAAGTGTATTATCTTGGTGCACATTCTTATCCTTTATGCTTATCACTGAGCTGGATTTTTTTCCAACTGCTATTGCCTATGGCATAATATTTCTAACTTTCACCACATATATGGTCAAATAGTCAATTAGTGCAAGTTTGGACTTTGGCTTGGCTTTAAGTTGGCAAAATTGATTGTGTTGAATCTCCAAAATGTAGTTTTTGCCGAAGTTACAATGGTGGGAGTATGCCAAAGTGTGATTTTGTTGAGTTTAGGGTGTCATTTTCGTGCATACAGAAAGTGCTTTATGGTTTGTGAAAAGCTTCTTGCGCAGGTTGACTCTGTTCAATAAAATAAAGTAAAGCTTTTTTTACATAATATTTTTTGTTGACCAAACTAAATTAAATGTACTTCATGTTATGAGTAGTGATTTTGACCTGCGAAGTACAGACTACTAACACTTCAAAATGGTTACTATGAGTGTTCAACACAAATTGTGTTGTATAATTTGATACTGTGGATTCTTATAGATTATACTGTGTACAACAAATAATGCTGAATTACTAAAGTATGAGGTACTGATGTCTTTGCTCCAAATCAGGGTTTGATTGCTTTGTTGTTCATGTTCTATAAATTTTATATGTTGTAATTGTATCTTAACCAGCATGTCAGATTTTTACCTCATCTACACGTCATATTTGTGTCCCACGTGTGTATCTGTGTATGTTTAGTCTAATTAATTTCAAGTGGATTATTTGATGAGCTTATTTCTTAATAGGCTACCGTGCTTTGGCGCAGCTAGTGGTTGCTTATTTTTAGATCGAATACTTGAATAATTGGCTTGAAATAGAAAAGCTACTAAGTTAAAACGACTGGGTTGAATTGATAGATGGTTACCTCACTCTAATGAATCATTGCTAGTGTGTGTAATCTGTTTTACTCTCTCTGTTTCCTCCTATTTGAAAGCCATAATGGTCCCTTACCTACTAGTAGGATGGTTTTCGTCGTGCTTGAGTTAAAGCACTTGGTAGAATTAACTGTTAAGATTGTATTCATATCACCATTTGTACTTTTTAAAAAGTTGATAATATTAGAAGATTAGGACTTTTTCGAATGGATCACTTAATATAGTGTGATAGTGCACCCTGCAGCTGAAATATAATGCATAGTGTCTCTGATTGTTATCTGGTGTGAGATTTGGACTTACATTTGTAGGGAGCCCTCTTCCCCCCTCCTAAATTGCAATTTAGGATTTGAAAAGGAATAGATTACTGATATCTGAATAACAGCTAGCTTGATAATGCTGGATTATTTTTATTCTCTCCTTCATCCTCTCAAAAGAAAAGGTCACACATTTACTAATGTGCTAGTTCGTTTGTATTTCCAGGGGGTGTTTTCAAACTAGAACTATTTTTGCCTGAAGAATATCCAATGGCTGCTCCAAAGGTACTTAATTTAATTTTTGACATATGCATTGTGGCATTATTTTGGTGTTACTTGTTAATTTTCTGCTGTTTTCTTGGTATTCTTGTCTACCAAGAAGAAATGCCAATATAATTATAAATTTGGTATTCTTGTCTACCAAGAAGAAATGGCAATATAATTATAAATTTACTCGTAAACATTTTAAAGATTTTTAAACTCTATGTTTTGTCTTCGTATTTCAAGATGTAATAAGACTGCCAAACTTCTAAAGGCCATGGGATAGGATATCCTGTAAAATGGAAATTAGTTGCACAGGTGGACATACTTGTGCACACTATGCCTTTAGAAGTTTGGCAGTTCCATTTCTCAAATATATATATACACATGGAATTTGCCAATGTACAATTACCTATTTTTTATGATGTCATTATCAAGTTATAATAACTATAAAATGGTTGTACACCCAAAGGTGTTGTTTGCTAATATACTCCTATAAAATTAGTGGGTGTACGTTAGCAACTCCTATAGGCATTTGCTGGAATACACCACTCATGTTTTTGGAGTACTTTAGCAAATTGCAACTGAAAAATTGTTTAATAATCCAAAGGTGCATGTTGTTAAAATACTCCATAAAAACTAGTTGGTGTATTCTAGCATTCCGTTATTTCCTTATATATATAAATTAAATAGTATTTATATTTATAATTATATTAACATTCTTGTGTCATTTTCTATTTATTAGCTAGTTCTTCAGTTGAAAGTCCATGCAGTTTACTTTCTATTTATACGCTTTCAACTAAAAAAATAGCTTATCTGCCATTTGTTAATTTATCCTTTCCTTTTACCAAATAGAGTCATGATGTGCTTTTTAATGAAATTGAAACATTTTCTTAACAATTTTGGATGGAATGTAATGCTCAACCTTCCTATGTGGTCTAGGATATTGATTTGTATATTTTGAGGCCATTATTAATTCCAGGGTTTTGGAAAAGACTGTGTCCCAGCTCTTCTGTGTATTTGATAGGGGTCTATATTGAAGAAAGAGGTCTAGAAGGACTTCTATTTTTTTTTATTGTTTTGAAGGATAAAGTAATTATGTCTCCACTCAGAATTGTGTAATTGCGTAGCTTTCTTTTTCTTTGCTGGTTTTGATTCTTGTGATAATAAATACCTTGGGGATTGAAGTGTGCCTTTTATTTGAAAAAATCTAAAATTATTCCTATTCCTCATTCAATTATGCATTGCTTCTTACAGGTTAGGTTCCTGACAAAAATATATCATCCTAACATTGATAAGGTGCGCTTTGCTTCCCATACTTTTCATTTCTTCTTTGATGATAACTTTTCTTACAAGTTGAAGTTTAATGCAGCTTGGCAGGATATGTCTTGATATTCTGAAAGATAAGTGGAGTCCTGCCCTTCAGATTCGCACTGTACTTTTGAGGTATATTTAATTTTCATATTTTACCCTAGAGGATATAGTACTTTTTTATGGACCGATTCAGTTCTTGAAAAACTGTTGATAATAGGTCTTATGTAACATATTTGCAAGTCTGAAAATTTTCATTTTGTTTGGTAAAAATTTGTGGGAAAACAGATGGTTAAATTCACTAGTAAAATAGACACTTCTATAAGACAGATGGTTAAATGGATATTATACTTTCACTGATGTAAATTTTGTGGGCCCTATTGTAGTATTCAAGCTCTTCTGAGTGCACCAAACCCAGATGATCCACTTTCTGAGAACATCGCCAAGCATTGGAAATCTAACGAGGTCGAGGCTGTTGAGACAGGTATGTCTCTTCTACTAGCATGATTACATCAAAATTAGTTTTTTTTAATGACGGCATTCAACATGCTGTGTATACTCTTACGAAAATGGTGCTATTTTTATGAATGCAGCCAAAGAATGGACCCGATTATATGCCAGTGGTGCTTGACGATTGGGTGGATACTTTTGGTCTCAAATAACAATAGTGGAAGTGTATGCTATTAACTATCAAATTGAAATGGAAATTTAGAGGAATTGTCTAAACTATTTTGGAGTCCATATTCCTCCTAGCTTCCAGTTACATGTTAATTGCTTTCTATCTCATGGAAGCCTTATATCGAAACTTGTATGAATATATGGGATCTTTTATGTCAAAAATTTAAAACATGCTCTATCTTCAACTTCTAATGGTAATTTGGTATTCTCAACTCAAACTTTTGAATAATCTTTTGATTTTGCCCCCATTTCAATGGATTTGGATTCTCGTAAGAGAAGGGCAACCTTTAAAGGGAAAAGTGCTTGATTAATTGATAACCTAACAGTTGCATTTTATAAAAATCTAACTTTTGAAAAATCTCACTCCTTTAGAGAAGTCAAATCCATTAACCTATGATTCATGTTTGATGTTTGGTTGTGAATTAAAGGAAACTATCTAACTCAAGTCGATTGATTGTGTCCAATCAGTAAAAGATGCCTATGTTTTTGTGAAGAGTCTTTGGACAAAAGTGTTTTAATCAAGAACCTATGTCTCTTTCCTTGTAGGATCATGTGAAAAAACACGTTGAGGCCTTAAGGGTCTATTTCCATGTCAAATCGATAATTGGCATATTAACTTTTTCTTTTTTAATTTTGATTGATCATGCCCTGATAGAATTAATGTTTAAGAAGTGTATCTGTATTGGTTACATAGTTGTCGTGATGTTGACATCTATAAAGCACTTAACTGCCTACAATTTTTCTAGTCCATCCATAGGAATCACACATTACACATTGAGGGCCATAAGATTTAATTTTGCTGTCAAATGTCAACTTCGGGGGAAAACTGTTTTTTTTTTTACTAAGGTTTTGGGATTGAGCTAATTGTTTGTGGGTGCGATTATAAGTTTCATAACTGAAGTTGTGAGGATATTCTGGCTGGCCTATTTAAGATAGACTTGATGTACGCCGAGGCTTAATTAAAGTGGATTTTAAATATTTACTAGAGTAAAAACACTAATTACAGATTAGAGTGGGTTTTAAATATTGATTAAAAACGCTTCGCACTTGTATGAAGGAAGCATCTAGAAGTACTTGTTCTGAGCTATAATTGATCCTTAGATTATTAGGTGGATGAATAGTACCATATTTTAATTGATGGACTAATAGGGTATGTGGATAATAAATGGAAAAAATAGGAAATGGGAGTGGAATGTGATTCATTCACTTCAACTACACATAAATGATAACCCTTTGTATGTAATGCAACAAAGTTTATGTTATGTTATGTCACCATGAAAAATTGGGAGAACAAAGGTCCAACCATCTACGACAAACTAGCATCATGGATGACATACACAATAGTAGCACGATATGAACCCCTCCATGCAATAATTCATTGTATGCCATCATTAGTTTTTAAGAAAAATAAGAAGAAACCAACCAAGAAAACGACCTTCAAAACATCATGTCCATTGTTTACAACTAAACTAAACGACACTTTCCTCCTTACTCATCCTTCTCTTTCTTCTTAAAGTTTGTGTAGCATTGGAACCAAACTAAATTTTGAGCCACGACAGCTATATTTCCTATTTTAGCTTCATAATGATAAGATCCTTTCATTATGTTGTCGTACACCGTACATTTGGTACAGTAACATATATATTATACTTAATAATATTAATTGAAATGACTATTGTTTATTAGATCTAAACCCACTTTTGGTTGTCCTTGTAGAGTCCACAACGGTGGATTTCTATAATGAATATTTAAATCAGTCTTTAATATACATTTAATCACTCTAATTCAATACTTTTAAGATAATTTAAATGAAATTAATTAATAATTTTATATTTTTTATATTTTAACTACAATTATAATAAATATTCATTATCTATTTTTTTTTTTAATAGTGGAGTCTACGTGTCATATAGGAAAGACAAAGTGATTATATGTGATTATATGACTAATAGATAACGATTTTTAATAAAGAAAAATAAGTATAGTATTTTTTGACGGTTAAAAAATTGATATCGTTAAGTTCAACGTTTTGTTTTGAATTCGAACATAAAATTTTGTATTTGTATGTCATTGACAAACTTATTTTTGGTTACAATTAGGGATCGGTGTGGGCACCCATTTGAATTCGTCCAAATTTAGGCACGACAAAACCCGTTTTAGTTAAGTGCAGGTATGAATTTTCTTCGAAATTAAAACTAACAAACTTGAGATGTTGATATCTACCTCGCAAATGCTCTGCTAGTAATAATTATTTTATCATATTAATAATTACTTTATTATATTAATTATGATAAATATGACTTTTAAATTTATTATTTTATATATATGAAGGGGTGTGGGGTCGAGAAACCCGAACCCTTCGCATATGAGGATGAAGATTTAAATTTTACACTTAATAAAAAATAGGGATGGATACGAATTGTTCCCAACTAGTCGGTGTGTGGGTGGGGAAGTCAAAACTCGTCTCTATTGCGCCTCATTCCTATGTATAGTTACTATTCTGAATGAAACTGAATTTTAGTCTCTCAATTTCTATAACTGATATTTTAGTCTTCTTATTTTATAAGTTTCAAGATTTTTCTCTACAACCTAATTTGATGTTTATCTATGAAAATTGTCATACTCATTAATGATGTAAAGTTACATTTAATAATGCGATAGTAAAAAAATTATTTTAATCCAAATAAATATAAAAAAGGGTAAATTACATCTGTGGTCCCTTAACTTAATTTCAATTAACGTTTTAGTCCTTTGTATTTTTTTTTTCGAGTTGGTCCTTTATTTTAATTTTAAGTAACAATTTGATATTTTATGTTTTAAAATTTCAACAATATTGTCCTTTTTTTTACAAAAATTCAAAAAAATCATCAAATTTTTTAAACAAAACCCATAAAATTCATTATCATCTTCAATAAAATATAAATTTAATCAAATTAATATATTAAATCTTGAAATAAACTCATATTTTCATTCTTTATTTGATATTGTTGGAGATGAAAATATGAGTGTATTTGAATATTTGAGTTATGGATTTGATAAAATTTGCATTATATTGAAAATAATTATTAATTTTATGGATTTTGGTTGAAAACTTTGATATTTTTTTGAATTTTTGTATAAAAAAGGATAACATTGTTGACATTTTAAAATATATAAAATATCAAATTGTCACTTAAAATTAAAATAAATAACCAACTCGGAAAAAAAAATTAAAGAACTAAAATGTTACCTGAAATTAAATTAAGAGACTACATATGTAATTTAATCTATAAAAAAAAATATTTTTATTGTTGTTTTAACCCGCTAATTCTATAGAGAATACATTCATAATAATCCAGAAAGTAGATTAGGATTATAGTATCTAAAATTCGATAAAAAATAAGTATAGTTGGATAAAAAATTATCCTAATCAACATTTAAATACAGTTTCAATCACTAAATCGATAAAAAAAAAAAAAAAGTACATTTAATCCCGTTTATTATTCATCTTGTTAATTGGGTTCCATTTTTGTGTGTTGGGTTGGGGCACAAGACATTAGGATTAGGCATAGGCATAGGCATGGCAAGTCACTTTCTGTTTGCTGTTTCCTTTTTATAAAAAAAATTTCACTTTACAGCGCACGTGTGGCCCACGTGATGCGCTAAAGCTGGTTGATTTTAACGGTTGGATTAAACACGCCGACACATTACATGACTTGAGATAAACAAGATTCCACGACATTGAATTGTAACTCTTCTCACCTTTGAACATTGGTAGTAATTATTCTCATTTCACCTTCTCAATATTTTCCCCATATTTTTTAATCAGTAAACTTCAATTTTGAGGTTTCACATCATGGTCAACAAAAATGGCAAGATCTAAACAGTAGTACTTGCAAAACTATTTATATATTACTCTTTTATTGGAGGTATTATTTTATCAATTATTCTTAATTACTTATTACAAAGAGATAAATAATTAGAATGAGATAATAAATTAAAATATTACTAAAAATAAATAATTTTATAAAAAATAATTGATATTTTAAATATGTATAAATAATTTGAACATGACAACTAAAAAAGAATCATGTAATACACAAGGATCTCATTTAATTTTACTAAGTGACTCAACCTTAGTTGACTTTACCATCCTTTTACTTAAACATTGTCACATAATCTATAATTTAAAATTATTAATATACTAAGGGATTTGGCAAGTCCTTGTTATGGTCCTATTTGCCACCTTAACAAAAAATTCAACCTTGAAATTGGAGCAAGGTTGGTGAAAAGCATAATACCTTTAGAACAAGTTAATTCTGATGATTGGTCACATAATAAGACCTACAATTAAAACTTATATGGCCAAACACCTTTCTAGAGGTCCACAAAGAATGGCAATTAGCTATAACTAAGGTCCCACCTATTAGGGTAAGATAGCTTTGGTGTGAGGTGTCTTAATAACACACAGTTCACATACAGAGCAGCAAATAGCGGCACATCAAACACCGACCATCACCACCCTTTTGGACTCTTTAGGGTAGGTAGGTAAGGTTAGAGTGCCCTTATTTTTAAGATAGCAACTTCTTTAAATGCTCACAACCCCCTCATCCTCTCTTAACACAATTTTTATTATTTTGCTTTTGAGGCTTTTTTTTATTTATTAAAACTAAATAAAAGTTTAATTGAGTTAAATCTAATAGGTTAACAAAGATTGGAGAAAACCTTAAAGTTATTAATCATATTTATACATTAATCACTAATGAAACCATAACATCACGATGCGAACTCATCTTTATATACTACTCCATTCTACCTCTTCAATTATTTTAATATTTTATTTTATTTTCAAAACAATAAATCATCTAAAAAATCAAGATATGATAAATATTAATTTTTCTAATTTTATACTTAGATATGATTAAGATAATTTGTTTTTTGACAACTGTTTATAATTGTGTATTTATATATAAAAAAATAAAAGAGAAAATATAAAACAACTAATATTATTATCATACAGATGTACACCACTCAAATTATTTCTTAACTTGTATGCAAAGTTATAAAATGAATGGAGTATAATTTTAAGTATATAAACATACATTTTTAAAATTGGTGACATAATTAGACTTTCCTTTTCTTTTGAAAAATAGAGAATATATCTACTAATTAAAATAAGTACATGATTTAGTGGTCCACCGCCAATCGAATTATTATTTATTCATTTATATATTATAAAAAGTACAGTGGCAAAAGATGGAGTTATGAATTGTATCAACCACTCTGAAGCCACTCTCCTCAATAAACACAACCAACCTTCATTTAAAAACACATGTCACTTGCTTTTAGATGTCAAACATAACCAAAAAAATGCCATCCATCAACTTAAATGCTATATAACCAACTGATTTCCAATCCCAAGGCCAAGACCCAGGCATCTCTTTCAAACTCTGCCCAATGCATACATGACAATTCCTTTTCAACACTCTATCACTTATTTTATTTATTTACTATATGGTACCAACACAAATATTAGAAACTTAATTCCTTAACCATTTGGTTAGATTGACACAACTTGTATTCTTGAACCATTTGGTCAGAGAGGACATATTGAAGAAATTAAATTAATTTCAGTCTCTGCAGTTATGACCATGGTTTACCAAAAACTAAAAGTACAAAAAAGCAAATAAATTTTAAAAAATGGGAACTTTTTATTGATTAAATGGCCAACAGAAAAAGGGTAAAGTAAAAAAAAAAAAAAAAAAAAAGAAACAATAATAACATTTTCATCCTCCTTATGCTAACTCAATAGGGTAACCCACCCCACCACTCAACCTATCTCCCTTCAAAGGCTTTTTCCATTGTCTAGTATATATATCATCACATATATACATGTACATATAGATCCCTCCCTCTAACTAGCACAGCACATTCCTCTCCCTTTTGTCTATATATCTCTCTATATTTTCTATCTTAAAAAGTAAATTTAAAAAACTCATAATTAAATCAATTGTACAGACATAACACATTTTTTTAACCTTAAAGAAAGAAACTTGTGATACAAGAAAATTGATCAAGGGAGAGTTGGGAGGAACATGAAACATGATGGAACCAAAGAGCAATGAGGGAATGAATGAATAAAATAAAAACTCCAAAAAGGAACTGGACTATTCTCTAGGGTTCCGACGGCATTCGATAATGCTAACGAGATTATTGTCTGGTTTTTGACTATGTCACAGGTATATCAGGTGATCATTTTTATGGTGGGGATCAAAAGACTGGAAGAACTGTAGGGACTAGTAGAGAGTTTAGCTGGCGGTTCGGGGGACAGCGAGAAGGAAATAAGAAAGATGAGAGAAGCATTACAAAATCACGAGTTTCTAAAAGCTGTAATGCCTCACAGAATGTTCCAACATGTCTCGACTAGGGCATACGATTTCCTTCACTCGGCTTCCGTTTTTGTATATCTTGAAGGTTGGAACAATCCTTACATTCTCTGCAGTTGCAACTGTCGGGTTTTCTTGAATGTCCACCTTCAATCAAAGAAAAGAAATGTGTGCATCAGTAAACTCATATATCACTCTTTTATATCAAAACTTAACAGGTAGTAAAGTCAAAAACACTACCTTGAGGAAGTTAATAGATGGATATCGACTACATAGTGTATCGACAAATGGCGATATTTGCTTGCATTGCGAGTTAGATGCAACTTCGAAATGGACAACAGAAACACCTGTCAAATTAAGAATTAATATCAAGAGACATGAAAACAACATTTAAGTAGGGACGGCTACATGGATCAAAACAAAATCATAATGTTCTATCAAATACCATATTGCAGAATATTCATCTTTAAGCATTTTAATTACCTGGTAAAGATATTGCCGCTCTAAACTGTTCAAGACCTGATACTATTTCAACTTCTCCACCAAACTTTAAATTATATACTTCTTCTCCACGTGATTTCTTTAGCGCAACTTGTGCATGAAAAAGAGCTTCAGCAACTTCATTGTCGTTTGGAAGTTCTTTCCGTAAGACCTCATAATCTTTGACCGCTTCTTCCCACCTTTCTAGCTGCATTTAAAGAAAAGAGATGATGATATCACTACACTTCAGATTAACAATGCAGAATCGTAAAGACCGACAAGCCAATTTACCTTGGTGAACGATGTAGCTCTTCGAAGAAGAGCTTTTATATAATTTGGCTGGATATGTAAAGCTTGGTTAGAGTCTTCAATGGATTTTTCCCATTGACCAAGCTTAAACCAACACGCTGCTCTATTACAATGTAGAACCGAATTTGAAGGGTCCAATCTCAAACCTTCTCCATATGCTGCACAAGCTTCCGTGAACCGTTCGGATTTAAAAAGATCGTTGCCACGAACTCGAGCTCTTGCCACCATCCTTACATTGCTAAGCAGAACAACAACTTCAAGATTTCGCGAATCAATCTGACTCGCCTTCTCAGCAGCTGTTACTGCATTCTCAAACCTGCAATACATCAATCATATCAGTATTCACTCTCCAACAACAGAAACCATAGCCATGTTTGATTCCAATGAACATTGGTAATAGCGTCCTAACTCACCTTCCCAATGCCATCTCAATTTGAGCTCTGACAAAGTAGGAATAAGCTTCCGAAACCATCCCGAAAAATCTTACTTGAGAAGAGGAATTGCTCTTACTATTAGTATGTGGCTCCGATTTGGGAACATGTAACAAAACTGATTCTGCATCATCAATTTGATGGAGTTTCAAAAGGGCTTCTGCTCTACACATAAAGAGCTGTACATTCAATTTCCAACAAGTTCAGACATTTCATACACACTTCCATCATAACATATTTAACTCAAATATCAACCATCACAAAATATCAATAAATAAATAAAAACAAGGATTATACCTGAGGAGAAGAATCTGCTCCAGCAGCAACAACAGCATCAACTTCCCTTAAAACACTTTTCCAATCCCCTATCCTCCTAACATCTGCGCATTTACTAATATGCTTTTCCACCATTTGCAACTTCTGCATCTCGTTCAGATCAGGCTGCATTCCAGGATAACAAAGATGCTTCCTAGCATTCTCAACTTGTCCTAACCTGTAAAACCAACACTTCTTACATCAAAACCATTCCATACAAGGATCAAATGCAAATCAAATTAAACTAGCAAATCACAACCTTAACAATGCCATTCAAGATAATAAATAACAGATTCAAGTTCCAAGAACCTAAAATAATTAAAACACTAAATCAAATGAAAACTAGAAAATCTAACAACAGAATAAAACACCAATAAGATAATTCAACAACCACCAACAAAATGAAATAGATCCAAGGTCAAAGGACAAGAATCAAACAAACCAATGTAACAAACAAAGTTAACAAATCAACAAAATACATGCTTACTCACCTGATGAATAGAGAAGCCAAACGATGATGAGCCCTAATATAATTAGGATCCAATCTGACAGCCTCTTCACATTCCCTCACAGCCTCAGCAAGCCTTCCTAAACCCGTCAACGCCGCGGCACGGTTGCTCCGGTAAGAAGCACTGGCCGGAGACAAAGCAATTGCACGGTCATAAAGACTCAATGCATCTGCAAAATGACCCTTTTTGTAATGTTCATTCCCTGCTTTCTTAAGCTCTTCCGGATCCACACCTCTTTTCCCCAAATCATTCCCAATGCTACACCTAGAACTATGAATCTCACCCTTGGCAGCGACAACAGCGGCGCCACCGCGCATTATGCTGCCATGGCCATAGTTTCCAGTTCCAGAACCAAGAACATCAGTTCTTGAACTCCGATTTGCCGACATACCAATCTTGGAGATCCTACCGGAGGGACATATGTTACCGGTAGGAAGAACATTCAACGGCGGCGAATTCACAGCTTGACCGGAATAAATCAAAGGAGTCAATCCGGATCCTGAATCGGATCTCAAATGACCCGGTTTGGAAGCCTTTACATTCCCGGTAGATGTAGATCTCTCTGCGGTTGGACTGTTCTCACTAGAACCAGAAAGTTCGCCGGAGTTACTGTTCCCAGGGGCTGAATTGGATCTTTTTTGAACCGGGTTTAACCCATTATTTCTACCAGAGAAAGATCCAGAAGAACCTGAACTACTACTCGCTGAAGGTCCACCACGTGTTCGCAATGGCGAAACGGGTGAACCCAGATCGAGTTCACGAAAGTCCGGTTTGTTAACTTCGAAGCTCACTTTTTCACTGAACCGATCGGAAAAATGTTCTAACCCGACACCCTCGGATTCGGGCTTTTCCGATGAATGCGACATTTTCAAGGCTAATTAAACAAATGGGTTTATAAAAAAAAAATTCAATCTTTTTTGTTTCTTGAACCTCTGTTAACCCTCTTTTTCTCTCTCTAAAAAAACACACACAAAAAACCCTCTTTTGTGTGTGTTAGCAATGTGTTTGTATGAAAGTATAGTGGGAAGTGAAAAATGGATTGTGAAGTTTTGGCGAAGAAGACATGAAGAAGAACAAGAAGAAGGAAAGTGTAGAGAGAGAGAGAGAAAGAAAGAAAGAAAGAAAGAAAGAGAGAAAGGGATGGGGATCTCGTGATATATAAAAGGAGGAAGTAAAGAATGAATGTGAGTGTTGTTGGAATACTTAGAGAGAGAGAGAGAGAGAGATAAAATGGTAACAAAATTGAGTGTTTTAGAGAGAGAAAGAAGAAGGAAGAAGAAGAATGGAGAAAAAGAGTGAGCTTTTATTTTAACTTGTTTCTTTCCTTTCCTTCTTCACCTGCTGCTTCACGAGACAGATTTCACTTCCTTCGATTGTCTCTCTTCTCTTCACTTTTTCATTTTTATTTTTAATTAATTAATATTATTCATTTTTATGTTTTCCTTTTTTATTTTCTGTTTAATAGATATACATTCTTATTATTATTATTATTATGATTTTCCTTTTTTTAATTAAGAAAATTCATCATCCATAATAAATTTATATTTATTAAAAGAAAATTCGTAATAATTTGTTGTTTTTAATAACTAATTTACTAATTTGATTTGGTATTTTTTGCTATGTGAACGGTACTATTTTCTTTTCTGAAGTGTTGTTTTTCTATTCTACTACTAACTACCTCAATAATAATGTGATTTTTTATTTTGGCTAAATATTCTTTTTTTTGTTGCCATACATATTTTTTTTGATTTTTAATCGGACCCTTTTTTTTAATAATTAACTAATATTATTCATTTATTATTATTTTTTAATAAATTATTATTCATTTATCATGATTTTCCTTTTGTAATAATTTTCTCTTATAAAAAAATTGTTTTTAATAAAGAAAAATTATGATGTACATTTATTGTTTTAGCTTGCTATATAAACAGCAGTGGATTATTTTCTGAATAGTTTGTTTTTGTATTCTACTACGATCTGTATAATAATTTGATTTATTTATTGTTTTTTTGTTGAACCAAGTGTCATCCACATTCTCTACTCATCCTTGTGGCCAAAGCCAATTTTCTCATTCTCTGTCAATTGTAATTTCCATTGCCACTTGTCTTTCGTCTTTAATTACTCTTTGCAAAGTAGATAAGCTCTTCCATTTTTCTTTTTCTTTTTATTATTTGTTGGCAATAATAAATTGGTTCAATATCTATGTAACGAATTTCATTTCCTTGTGCCCCACAATTAAAACTCATTTATGGTATTTCACCTTAAAATGATACTCATTAATTTCCTAACCCATGAAAATACAGTAATGAAGGTTCACTGCTTCTGGATCCTCGTAAATCACAAAAACACAAAAAATATGAATTAAATTTTATAATCCTTGCAGTAAGTTTTAAACCTCTATTGATGAATTCGAGAAAATATTATCTATTCTTTGGATATAAATTTAAATTAATATATTCAATTAAAAATTAAGATCGAATATATTAATTCTTTTATATATTTTTTAAAATATTTTTTTGTTTATAAAGCATGTCATTTAATAGTATTTTAATCCCATTCTTTATTATGTACATTTGTTCTTACAGGTAAGATTCTTTTGTAAACAATTTATCTTTTTATATTACACTCTTCAAATTATAAAAAAATAATAATAATTAATTTTACAAAAGTACATCTATTTAAAATTTA
>JBBPBT010000013.1:4119342-4145945 GCA_037974875.1 Cicer bijugum
ATATTATCAAAAATATTTATTTAATCACAAATATAAATAATTAATATTTAAATATATTTATATAAAAATATATTATTCAATATTTTAAAAAATATATATATAATTTTATTTCTTAATATTTATTTATTTGTGTAAATTTATCTAAATGATATTTAATCATTTATTTATGTTTAATTTGATCCATAACGCATGGTTCCAACTTCCAAACATATCATATGTTATGGCTCAAATTTGTTATTACTATATTTAATTTTGAAAGAATTAAAAAAAAGTAACAAAAATAGTAAGAGATGACAATTGAATATGAAGTTTGACTAATACTTATACATCTTTGACTAATATGTCACCCTTGGTCAGCGAGCATTTATAGACAATTGAAAATATTAAAGAAAAAACAATAATAAATGCACAAACTCTAAAACTCAGACTTTTCAGTACTAACTTTGGATACCGACAAATACAATGCCAATGAAATCACCAACTCCATCTACGATTTAATTTGTACTTGCTAGTTGGTACTTCTATTTATCACATTCTTCATAATATTTCTCATAAATTACAAATACATTTTAAGCAAGATAAATCATATAAATAAAGTTAATATGTTTGATTTAAAATTTAAATATTTCATTGATACAATTTTTTTTTTTGGTAAAAACATAATTGAATAATTTTTATTGATACAAATAAAAATATTTTATTGATAAAAATAAAATAATACTGCTATCTTATCACATTCACCGGCCAATTGATATCAACTTTGAAAATAGACCTGACAATATTTAGAGACCTTCAGCCATACTGCACTGTAGGGACAATTAAGCTATATGTATTATTCAAATTCAAAAATATATATATTAATATTCTCAAGCATTATATAACTATATATACTTGTATATTTATTTTTCAGCATTATGGTATAGAATTATTGATTTTCTTTTTTACGAAATTGAATTCTTGATCTTGAGTCCTTATTTTTAAACAACGCATATATCATAATGATTGGTTGTTCCTTCTTTGTGATAAATCCCAATTATTTAAAGTTTGGGCGGTTACTTATCACAATCCATATTATATGAGTGCACTCAAACCATACATGAGGTGGAATTACTCTGGTTATTTTAAGGTATTAAATTCAATTTTTTGTAAATATTGATAAAATTATCTTTTATAGTTATTTAATCAATAAAATTTTAATTTTTTTTCAATATTTTTTTAAAAAAGAGTTCACTCAAACCACTTTATAAATTATTTGAATTAACACACTAATCACCGTAATGATTAACATCATTATGATATTTTTGTTTCTTACCCCTGATTAAATTTTAAATTTTCAAAGGTAATAAAAAAAAGGTTAAATAATGTATTTATATATTATTTTTTAAAAAGGGACACAAATGATGTTGTACTATTAATAATATTGTTCTGTTTGTAGTTTTAATTTGGATAAAAATAAGTAGCAACGGCACTTTCATCCTTCCTTTTTCTGTATTTATGCATGTATACAAAAACTGAGATAATAAATAAATATTCACTATTCATTTATATGAAATAAATATCTGACAAAAGCAGTGAGAAAGGATTTAAATGTTAAATTTATAAGATAATTTTGTAAAATTAATAGTAATAAATATGGTATTTTAATTTTATAGAATTAATTATGTGAATATTATTATTCCTTCCAATTAACATAAATATTTAATCTTAGGTTGTTCACAGGCAAGGCGTTTAAGGGAAGAAAAGTGGAAAATGTGTCAGCTCCAATCACATTCACTATTTGTTTGTTACCTATTGGAACATTATAAAAAAAGGTTGAGTTTCATGGGCCACATGGGTCCCTCTGTACCCTGATTCGTTGAAAAGCTTTCTAAAAATGGAACAATGGCCCAGCACGATTGACTTTTGATGGCCCAATAATGGGTCCATCATCAGAGGCCCATAATGCCACCACTAATTACGATTCTTAGTAATTAATCTCAAAACACGACCACAACACTCTTTATTGGATGACATTGAATGATACCCAAATAAGATGCTTTTGACATTAAAAAAAAATATTTGTAACAAAAAAAATTAAAATAATATTGATTAAAAAGACATTAAATTATAGTAGTAATGATAATAATATTAAGAAGCTTGACTTGGAAGAAAGGTATTGTGAAAAAGAATATGAAAATTAATTTTCAAGTTTTGGCACACACTAACATATAATGGGGTCCAATTACTTTTACTTTAGGTTCAACCATTTTTTTCTGTTGATAATATCCATTCATCAATGTTATTTGACACTACTTAATTATTTGATTGCTTACTTTTTCAAACTTGTAGGGGCTAATACTATTGGCAAACAAAATAATAAACAAAAATTATTGTTGGGACTTTTATGTGTTGATTGATGGGGAATATATATCGGTCATAAAAAAAAGGGAGAATATATATCAATTAGGCAAGGTTACTAAACAAAATTATTGATGCAAATGTCTTGATTGAAAAAGAAAGGTGTTGATTGTTTAATTCTATTATAATATGAGCAAAATTTTGGAATCATAGTTTGTTTATATATAAGAAGAGAAATATAGACTTTTTTTTTTTTGGGAAATTGACCTATGATGTAACTTGGAATATGAACTAATGGAATAGCATATGCATTGAAGATCCATGCAAATGTTTTAACATGGTAACATAAACTGGTTTGCTTCAAAATGGGGGAGAAAAGATCGAGAATCAATTAAAGCAAATATTGATGTGTATAAGCTCAGGTACACCCCTTTTTTAGGTGCTTATGTTGCACCGTACCTCTTGCAAGAATAAATTCCATAATAATTAAAGTTTAAATCATGCGACTCCTTACCAAAAAAATGTTCGCCGTTGATAAACCATTTATTTTTGAACTCATTAAATAGTATGACATTTTTTTTGTAATTTTACTAGTTTTAGTCTTTTTTGGGAAATTATTTGTCTTACATTTTGTCCTGTTAAATTGACTTCCAAATAGTGTATGACAAAACTATTTGTGTCAAATCTATAATCAGTAATTTATTAATAATATAGAGACATTAAATTCATAATTTTATATTTTAAAAATTATCAAAATGTATTGTATGCATGGATGTCTCTGTATTGATATATATTTCAGTTAGATAATCAAGTCATACGCTAATTTCAGATAAAAGAATCAAAATCACAAATTGAATAAAACAAGGAAATTATAATTATAATTAAACCTAAATAATACTAAATGATATCTATGGAATTTTGCTTTCAAAATATATATCATATTAATACAAGATTAAAAAAGAAGTAATGGTTCTGCTGTTTGACAAGATTAAATCACACTCTTGCTCCAACCACTTCCTAGTTTAAATAAGACATTCTCAATGTTTGTGCTATAAGAGAGGCAGATTAGTTGACAAGTCCTTAAAAGTATTTTTTATTAAATAACAATGTTAAAATTTATATACTGACGTTGTGTCAAAGTTAAGGTCAAACTATGCAAATCTTTTTTCCACTATCGATGATAATCAAACTTACTCCCTCCGATTCTATATTTAAAAAAAAAAAAAAAAAATATATATATATTAGTAATCAATCTATTTTTATTTGTATTAGAAAATAAACAAATAAATTTCTTAAATTACCTTTAAAATACTTTGTTAACATAAATGCATTAATTATGACATTAAAAATAAAAGTAGAAAAATTTAAATTAAATGAAAGATATTATAAAAAAAATATTTTAAATAGTAAAAATTGTTGAAAGTTGTTTATATATTTAGACCATAATAGACTTGATTTTTTTCTTACATATTATTTAACGATTAAATTGATTAAAAACAATTTCATAACAGCTATTAATTGAAGTACCACAAAACTTTATAACAGCTATCAATGAATCCACCATACATCGGACAGGTTGGTGATTTTTTGTTTTTGAAAAAACGAAAAACATATTATTTATATTAACATGAAACAAACTCGCTTGCATAAGGAATGCAAAGTAAAAACAAAGAAGGATTATACATTGTTCTGACAAGCAAACAACCATTAGATCTCCCTACCTCAAACTAAAAGCAGATACAAAAATAACTCTTAAATCTCATAAGATACAGCAAACTCCTAAAAGTAAACACCGTAGCGGCATTTTGTGTGATTAAAATATGCAAAATACGGAGTTGAACAACCCTGTCCAAAACCCAGCAAAACTCCAGAACAGTTATAGCCTATTCCACCACTAAACACCTCATCCTCCGCTGCTCGGCCGCATAACGCCAGCCCACACCAAACTTGGTGGCCCAACAGTGCTTGAAATGCAGATATGTGGCTGTGCTCCTACGACCCGCAAATTAAAACCTACCTCGAGCCAACTAGACCACTGCCGAAACACCAACAAAGTCATCTAAGATAGAAATGTGCACATTGCAGTCGCATAAAACAGCCCGCAGACTGATGATACTGCCACCAATTTAAGCCACACCAACACAGCAGCAAAAAATTTATAATCAGCCTGCTAATCAATGGGGTGGCAATTCACTTGTGTTAGGAATAAAATCTTATTGAACTACTATAGTTAATAACTTACATGGATGTTGTTTTCATTAATTTCAACTATTGAAGAGTTTCTATTTCTTACAAGCTAAAAACTGGACAATCTTTTTGTATTTTATGACTTATGTGCTCAAAGTTTATACTTTTTTTCTTTATGGAGGATGCCTTCTCGCTTTAATTATATTTCTCTCTATTTTCTTCTTCAATAACATCTTATTTCATCCATAATAAGAAAGAGATGAAATTTATTTGTATACTTCATGTTTAGTTTTAATTCACACTTTTGAAACCATGAATCCACAAGACCCTAAATAAAAATACCATAACTCACACACGCATGTGCAAGGGCTTTCACACACTCGTTCAAACTGAAGACTAATGGTTCATTTTCTTCAACAGAATGGCATGAGTAACCAGCACGTTTATAAAATCTAACAAAAGAATGACATTAAAATCGGAAAATAAGTATATAGTTAAATGATACCATCATCCCTAATTCTATCTATTTTCTCATGCTTTACATAAAGCCTGCCTAAAGAATGTAAGAAAAAAAAAAGGGAAGAGGAAGTAAGGGAAAATATTACACAGAAAAAGTGAAAGAAAAATAAAACTAAACAAAACAAAGTGTCTTTTGATCAGATGAAGATATATGAATTAGAAAGAGAAAGATTAATGTATAGACAAGCAATTCCTCAACTACCTTCTTAGCTTAGTTCGCTTCATTAGTATGAGGACCAATACATATACTATTCATCAGATTCCATAGTTGGACTCTGAATGCAGTTGTCCATTTGATGGAGTTCCAACATTCTCTTTTCTGGATTACACAGACCTGTAGGTAAACAGCATTCATATCATTCAGAAACAAGATTTTCCTTTGATTTACACTAGATGTAACATGTATATATGTCTGTTAAAAAAATCATTAACTACTGATTAAATATATATACATAAATTTGTTTTTTGAAAGGTCTAATCCTACATAATATAACTAATAAAATAACACCACAACAAACAATTCCCGTTTTATGATCAAATCATATTCAATCCTTTTTTTTTTTGAGGAGTATGCAATCCTTAAACATGTATAGGAGGATATCAATCTCATCTTTAAATCTTATGCATTAATAATGATCACATTTTGCTTTTTTTCACATATATTAAGAAAACTAGGTATTGAATTTAATATGTTCATTTTATGTGTAGATGTTCCTAAAATACATATTGTACATGAATATATTCAATTTGATTTTTCATCTTCAAAATAAATTAGTAGTAATTAATAAGAGGTATGTTTGGAAAAACAAATAACAAATGCATTTAGTAATTTGAATGAGAACTTATGTTTAGAAATAATTTTTTTTTCAATGGGTACTTATTATTAGAGACGGAGGGAGTAGATGATACTCCTATCACCTCCTGTTGTTTATCTACATCACAGCAGCTCCTTCATATCTATCCCAGTCTAACAATCCAACTAACTTATCAAAAATAAATGCACAACTTGATGGACAGAGAAACATACAAGATGTGACACTCAGATGCTTGAAACAAAAATTATCCATGCCATAGCCCAAATTACACAAGAACTAGGTATGGCGGATGATAATGATTAACTGATGTCACATTACCTCGTCCTGAGATATGTTAAAAAATACATTATTTATTCTAAATCCTTTCTATTGGATTTGCCTAAGAGCATATTTAGTGGTGGGAACTTATGTATTCCTTAAATCTATGCAACAGCTCCCTACATGGTTTCTTATAAATAAGAAATGTTTAATATATAAAAAACCTATCCATAAGGATTGCTTAAGGTTTGAGTATAAATAAAATGTCATCCAATTGGAGCAAAATGTGCATGAGTTACTCGTATAATATGACATAGTGGGACTACTTAGTATTGGCTACGCAACCCAAAATTAGTCGCTTTTTTGTTTAATTCGAGATGTTCTAATAAAATATTTATTGTATAATCATTGTTCAAACAATGTCCAAATAGCCTCAAAGGTAGATCAGGACCGTCAGATGTACTCACGCACATAGGGGCGGTTAAAAAGGGTAGCTACCCCTTAAACAGCCATTCCTGCAAAGGACTAATTCGAGTCACTATTGCGCCCTTCATAAACAAGACCCAAGTATGCACAATTGAACCTCTACAATGGTTACAAATGAAGTTCAAAACCAAGAGTGAGATGGAAAAACAATTGAAGTTGTTCAAGTAATAGGTCTAGAAAAGTATGCGGCTCTGTTGTCGATCGTGGTGGGATAGTGCGCGATACAGGAAACGCTGTACGTCGGACGGCCTCGCCAGGTTGCGTCAGGGAGTGAAAATGCCGTCAACAGGTGATGCGCTCGCGGCCGCGAGTCGTGCCCTAAACGCGCTGATGCATCGCGCCTGGCCGGTTATACTGCCCCACAACTGTTTTCCAACAAACGTGGGGTTTTTTTTGAATTTTTTTTATTTCATTAAGGTATTTGAGTCTTTTTGCACCCACTGAATCCCTATTATTTTATTAATATACTAAACCTCTGTTTCTTCTTCTTAGTGATTGCACGACCTTTCTTCTTCTTCCTCTCAGAACACAACCTTTCTTCTTTTTCCTCTCGTTTCTTCTTCTTCTTTTGTTTTCTTCTTCGTCCTCTTGTTTCTTCTTCTTCCTCAAAAGTCAAAAAACGACCTTTCTTCTTCTTCTCCCACTGCTTCTGTTTTGTTCCTCTGTTTTGTAAGAAGAATGGCATCTTCATCTGAAACCCCAACAACCACCAGCATAGGCTTGTTTGAACCTAGTGGTGAAAACCTTGACTATCGCTTGGCAGTGAATTTCTTTGGTGGATATTAATGACAAGGTTGTTACTTGTGATTTTTGTGGGAAGGTTACGAAATGAGGTGTTACCAGAGCAAAATTGCATCAGATGGAGATAAGGGGAGATGTAGCTCCTTGTAGGAAAACACCGGCTGATGTAAAACAAAAACTCAAGGATGCTCAGGAGAAAAAGCAAACAGCTAATGATTCCTATATGGCTGAGATTAGTATCGATGAAGAAGACGATGATGCTGCACAAGAAATTGCAAATGTTCGGACAAGAAAAAGGTTTGCAACATGTATTGCTAAGACAAATGTTAAAGGCCCTATGGATGTGCTTATGTTTAACGGAGATGAGGAAGTGGAAGAAGAAGAAGAGTTTGAATCAAGTGATGAACAAGATAATGTTGAAATTACAAGTGAAGATGAAGAAGATAATTTTGCATGAGTTTGATTGCTTTTTTAGTTTGAGTTTTATCCAGTAGAACTTGATTACTTTTAGAACTTAATTTTGATTACTATTAGATCTTGATTTTGGTTACGAAGTATGATTACCCTTTTATTTTTGTGTCTGTCCTTTTCCCTTTATCTCATCTCACTGTCTTTCTTCCACTCTGCCGCAAAACATATATCAAAACACCATGTGGTGGAGTGAAGATTGAAGGCCTCAAAAGAAAAAAATAAAGTCATTTGCAAATGAAAAGAACAAACGTGCTGAAATTTACCCTGCTAAAGCTAAAAATGGAAGTCAAAACCAAGAGAGAGATGGACAAACAATTGATCTTTTGTTCCCTATAAAATATCGAGAGATGTACACGGGCGAATGGGTTTACGAGATGCCAACAAGGTTCACCAGTATAAAACAAAAATTTTAAATAGTCATATCATGAAGACATATAAGAACAAAAGGTTTCAACAAGTTAGTTGTATTGTTATTTGGCAACAACGGTAAGGAACGTCTACAAGTTAGTTGTTTGCACTTTTTTCCACACATGTCTATATTTTTCTTTCTGAGGACTCCAATTTTCAACCACAGCTATGCGAGTTCATAATTTGTGGTCTCATTCACCTTCCATTTCTTTACCTCACCATCCTCCTCCATGTTTTAGCACATAAATTAAAAAAACATGTGGAGTGAAGATCTAAGTCCTCGCCACAGAAAATAAAGTCCTGTGCGATTGAAAACCACAAACGTGCTGAAATTCACCACACTAAAGCTAAAAATGAAGTTCAAAACCAAGAGAGAGATGGAGAAACAATTGAAGTTGTTCACTGTAATAGATCTAGAAGTGTGTAAATGGGTGAATGGATTTACTTGATGCCAAGAAGGTTCACCAATATAAAAGAGAAATTGAAAGTTGTATCATTAGTACAAATAAGAACAAAAGTATGAAACAAACTAGGGCTATGATTATTTAACAACTTTAATGATTGTCAAAATGAGATGGAGGGTATAATGAATGTTTAAGATAATGAAGATACATGTAAGACTCGGGCATCTACTGAGGATGGAATGGATAGGCTTCATTGGCATGCACCAAGAAAAGAAAATGAGTACAATTTATTCGAAGACAGAGAGAAGATCCTCAGCTAATGTGAAGTTGGAATCTGTATCACTGTCGTGCAAGGTATGTCTGGTGTGGTTGGGTATAGGGTGAAGATTATCGATTTATGGAGATCTAACTAAATTTTTCATTTTGACTAATCCTGGAGGATAACGATTAATGAGTTTATATTTCTAATTTTTTCAAACAACTTCAGTTTTTCAGCATGTGTACTATTGAATTAGTCCCTTCCAATAAAGACAACAAAAAACATTCAATTGAAGGTTTAGTGCATTCCGCATAAATTATGTGGGACATTTCATTCTTTGGCTCGTTAGTTTCTGAATCTGAATTATTGTGACTAGTTGGTGAACAAAGAAGCTTAGAGTTGGAGGTGGTGGGGACAAGGGAGGGATGGCCAAGGAAGAGGGAGGGGATTGAGAATTTGGGTGGAGGGTTAGCTAAGCATAGGAGGAATAGAAAGGAGCATGGTAATGGGAAGGGGATCGGTAATTTCTACCACATCATCACACCACGTGGGATGAGCAATTTTGTGTGACAACACCTCGTAATGTTTTATCAGACATGTATGCATTGTTGTAATGGGCACCAACGAAAGGATTCAAAATCAAATAGGAATGTAAACTCCTAGATAACATATTAACATTTGGTGCAAGGAGAAATACAAACCTGAACACTTTGGAATATCCCACACAGCAATTGATGTCGATGTACACTCTGAAGCACAAAGTTCGTGATTATTTTCATGGTTGACATTCATTGCAAGCATCCAAGCTCCAATGGTAACATCCTCATTGCTGAACATCCGAAAACTGTTTAAAAAGCAAAAGCATGCAAGCATTACATTCACAATTATAGGAATAGGGAAGGGAGGGGACTGAACAAGGCTCACATAGTCACGTTTATACATCGTGATGTTCGTACCTTTATGAAAAAGAAAAAAGAAAAAACCAAACAGATGGTAACTGACCACCCAAACACAATTTTCACAAAGATGTGGAACAGACAGCATCTGACTCTAGCATGGGAATTAATACACAAAATCCAAGAAGATGGTGGAAAAGCAAACATGATGTATGAAAATAAAGCTGTATCATTACATCAAATCTCAACTCTAAAAAAGGAAAATAAAAAATCAACATATGAACATCAGTAAGTGCATCAAGTGTTACTACAGTGAATATCAGTAAAACAAATATACTCCAAACAGGGACTGTTAGTAGTTATTTTTTAAAGTACCCTCTGCTGAAGGTCAAGTGACCAAGCAATCAAGTTGTGGACAAAGAAACGCTTACCTGTTATTCCTAAGAGCGACCAAGCTTGATACAACATCAGCAGAAAGAGCATATATAGGACCATAAGCATGAAGGAAATACTCCTTTCCAAGCAAATTAGATAGTGGCTCATACCTGTAAGAGTTATTGGGAAAATTATCCAAAAAGAAGCCAATATGCAGGTTATAAATGAAAACAGAAAACCTTTGATTGTTGCTATAGGGTGGCTAGGTATCACACTGCATAACCCAAAAAAAGGGGGGTCAAATAACAATTTAGGCCCCTACAAAAATTGGATGTTCCATGATTTGATTTGATCCCCAGTGTATGTTAAGATGTTTGGAGGGTAAGGGAGGTAAAGAAATCAAAGAAAAGAGATGGGAAAAGAATGAGAGATTAAGCAATGATATCCGTTCCCTTTGAGGCAGACACAGTTAAGTAAAACTCATCTTGTAAAGTTTATTATCAGATATTTGACCTCTCGAGCTAGTACTTAATAATTCATAAATCCCACAAATAATAGTTGCAATCTATTATTCATTTTGAAGACAAGAACGTTAGTATTATTATTTAAAAGTGGAAAGTTCTGATATTTAAAGCATGTGATGATAAAACTATTTAATATATTCAATCTAGATAGAGCTAACCATTTGAGTTTCGGATCAGTGAAAACAGGGCCCTTTTTCATGCATCCTATGTACGTCTGGGGATGAGATCTCTCTTTTGCCAGAAGTAATGAAAGGCGATCTGACAATAAATATTGCAAAAATCTTAATCGTGGGCTCTTAAGAAAAGGTAATCACTGCATTCAAAACTAGGTTAAACCCTGAAAGATATTGTACCTGGTCTTAAATATATGTCATCGTCAGCTTTGACATAAAATTCGGCTTCAAAAAGAGCATAGGCAGCTTTAAAGAAAGCCAACCTGTATAAAAGACCATATTCAGCTTAGCAAAACATTGCAGGCATAAAGTACAGCAGTTTACTAATTCTCAGAACACACGTTTTGTATGGGAGCTTACTGTACTCCTCTTCAATATCCAATTGAATGAAATCATCGTATTCGGAAATTTCCCTCTTAAGCGCAGACATCTTCCATCTATCACTTGTTCTACCGATAACAAACCTAAAAGCCATGCCAGTGGCTTCTTCCAAGCTGCAAGCAATAGCAAAATTTTAAGATTAGTTCACTAGCATAGTTAAATTACATCATTTTCACACCCCAAATTGTACCAGTTTCATTAGATCAAATAATTAGTCCAATAGTTAGATACAGAAGGCGACCAACTAAAATCATACAACAAAACATTCAAAAATATTTGGATTTAGCCAGTCATTAGACATGATTTATGGTGGATATCATGACCTAGTAGGAAAAGACCTTGTGTGTCGTTGGTTAGTGTTGTCAAATAGCGGCGCTATACAGCTATATATAGCATAGTGGAATTAGAACAAATTGTTGTTCCGCGATACATTATTTAGTACAAAGTGTTTCCAAATAGTTGTTATAGTGGCGCTATAGCACTGTAGCGTAGCAAAATTTGAACAGCCCACGATTTTCAATGATCTGCAATTGACAACATTGACCACTTTTGTTGCATTTTCAAATCAAAAATCGATCAAAACACACCCACAAAAGATACAATGCAGTTTGAGCACTTAATGCACGCTGCTAGCTACTACAGATAGTTACTGAATGGAATCCAGAAACTAAGCCACAGAGAGGAAACTTCGATTTTATGCAATACACAATTCAATCACGGCATTTCAAATCAAACCCTAATGCTCTACAATACAAACAATTACATTGCCGAAAAATCAAAACATCGACAATAAATTATTTTTTAGAAAACCACCGTAATTAAGACCTTTGTCAACCTAGTGGACCAGCTATGAGACTGATCTCAGCTCGAGCCCTTAGATCGCAACTTTAAAGCTGTCATGTGGGGGATTAAAGTCCTCCCCCGCAAACTAAGTGTTGCTAAACCAAGTGAGACACACTCATTGAATAGATTGATAATAATTTGATATAAGTTTACACTAACATCAAGCAACTCATTAATATTTCTTAAAAAATTGAAACAACATGCAATGAAATTAAATACCAAAAAACTCGAACAAGAAAAAGAATAATATTACCGTTGAAGTCCATCAGGATGAGAAGGAAACCAAGTTCTCCTCAAAGATTGTCGCCTACCAACGGATCCAAATCCAGTCTGAATTCCAACAAAAGCCATAACCTTATGCCTATCCTCAGCAACCACATTATGCCTAGCGGTGGCGGTGTGGTCCCAGTGAACACGAACCGATCTAGGGTTTATGTTGAGACATGGATCGTTCCGAAGCGGCCTGAGAAAAGCGGTAATTCCGAAGAAGAGGAGTAAGAGGATGGAGATTAGAAGGATGAATGAGGATCTGCGAGATGAAATGGTGGGACGTGCGTAGAAGTAAGAGGATGGCATTGTTGAGTATTGGACCATGTTATTGCATTGTTATTATGGTTTAAGCAGAGGGAAGGGAAGTTTGTGATGGTGAAGTTAGTTGATGGAAATTATGGTTGTGGAGGAGAAAGACACTCCAACTAACTGCAAAAGGTAGTCACCAACTTGTGTTGTGTGTATGCTTAGACAATAAGCTTCAATCTGTTATTTCACGCTTACCATTTACCAACACCACCTTCTCTATTCTCATTCTCAAAATCATATTAAAAGTACTTAAACAAATGTACTTCACTTTTCTCATTTTTATTATCCCATTTAAAAAAAAATAAACAATCTAAATTACTTTTTTAAATTATGTATTTTTTTTTTAAATAACATGTTACTAATTAGTTGTTAATTTCGTTAGAGGAGAGTTAATCTTATAATTACTTTGTGACTCTACTTCTCCTTAACTATCAAATTATTTTATAATTTTATAAATTATATAATATATTAATTTAGGTTAACTCACAAATGCGGTATTTAAGTTAATTTTAGATAAGTTTTAGTTTTTTTTTAAATTAGTCCTTTATTTTAATTTTAAGTGACGATTTAATATTTCATGTTTTAAAATGTCAACAATATTGTTCTTTTTTTTTTACAAAAATTCAAAAAAGTTATCAAAATTTTCAACCAAAACCCATAAAATTAATAATCATCTTCAATATAATGTAAATTTCATCAAATCTATAACTCAAATATTCAAATAAACTCATTTTCATCTCCAACAACATCAAATAAAGAATGGAAATATGAGTTTATTTAAAGATTTAAGTTATGAATTTGATTAAATTTGCATTTTATTGAAGATGATAATGAATTTTATGAGTTTTGTTTGAAAATTTTGATAATTTTTTTGAATTTTTGTCACTTAAAATTAAAATAAAAGACCAATTCGAAAAGAAAAAAAAGAGAAAATAAAAAACTAAAATGTTACATGAAATTAAGTTAAAGTAATTTAGCTACTAATTTATCCTCTTATTTTATATATGAACCATTGTGATGTTACTTTGTAAATGCAATGTCATTTTTATGTTTTTCTTTTTAAAATTGGAGTATGAGATTTCATTTTAGAGTTGTGACTAGGAGTGGATAGAGGATGAGTCCGTTTTCAAATCTCACATATGAATCAACCCACGGATGACACATGTAGACTCATTTTTGACTCTTTTATAGCAATTTAAGTCGAGTTTCAAGTTAGACGGGTTGGATTTATCAGGTACCGTTGAAGGGCTAATGCGTTTTTTTAGCCATTTTCATAATAAAAAAAGTTCCTAATAGATCAAACCTTAACACAAAAGAGTAACTTCAACGAGAAGAGAAAACCAAAACACACACAAATTATAATATCTTTTAAACAAACAGCAGAAGATGGTGAGACGACGATGGTGAAGGCTAGAGTGAGACGACGATAATATGAGGTACTGTGTGAGCATCAGATACAAGAGTTTGAGAGGGTAGGGAGGCTAAATTTGAGAAGATGAGACGGTTGAGTTTCAGAATGAGAGTGGACAGTCTAAGAAATTAGAGTTCCAATTTTTAATTGGACCTTTTTTATAAAAAATAAACTAAAAATTTTATTTGAGCTTTGTGTACCTGTGACGTACATATATGTCACTTTGTATAATAATAATAATAATAATAATAATAATAATAATAATAATTTTAATAATAATTTCGATCAGATTTAGATATTGATGGATCCAAATTAACGATTTGCACCTGACCGTGTAGACCCATTTAAACTTTTATTTTTTTATCTATCTAGCCCATCAACCCGTGAAAATTTGTCCGTAAACTTAAATATTCTACTGAGTAGGTCGGGCTCACTCGGATCCGGATATACTATTTACGCCTAATTGTGACTATTTTGGAAAAGATGTATCTTGAGAATATGACCTCCTCTTACTATATTTTTGTTTTTATTATTTTTTATGGATGACTGCATATCAAGAATGCTACTTATGACCCTCATATTTATTTCTATTACTTCATTAATAACACTGCTGAATCGATTAAAATAAATTACAAAATACATAAAATTACAGAGATTAAATAACAGTGCCAATAATGTTTAGACTATATTTTCGAATATAACTTACTAATAAACACACTTCGCATAGTATTTTATTTTTAAAAGTCTATTTAAGTTTTAATACTATTTTATCTTAACTGTTGTATCCTATTGGTTGGAATGGCTATGGAGTTTGTATGAAAGGTAATGAATATGGATGATAATGGAGATCTATTGACACAAATAGTAGCTTAGTTGGATTAAAGTGACAGTTGTACTCTATATGTGTGGATATATCTTCTAAACAGATATTACTATATTTTTAAATATCTACATGTATCAGCAAATATCTAAAGATATCATATTTGAAATAAAAGTATTATTTTATGTACAAAAATTATTAATTTTTACAATTATGTAAAATTTTATCTCTTTTTGTTAACTAAAAAAAGATATTAGTATACATTCATCATAAAGAATATTATTACATTAACATTAACACGTAAACAAAATACATTACAACACCATAACTTTATTAATTTATTGACAGATACAAATATATACAAATATATACGGCTATAAATATCATCATATCCACATTTGTATTTATTTATTCACGAGTAGTTAAAATATCAATTTATTTTATCTATACAATAATTTGTGAATGTTCGTTGAACTATCTACTTCATGTTAATTGCAGATTTTATCTTTATGAACGAAATTTTTTGCCATCCTTGAAATGAAGAAAAAGAGATGATAAAGGATGAGAGAAACAGTTATGGGTTAGTGACAACAAAGTATGGCGGTGTTCAACTATTCATAGGATTGTCACTCATAAAACATTCTAAATTAGTTTTATTTCTCATCCAAATCTATCAATATTGATGAGGATTCCAAATTGAGAGAGCTTTTAGGCTTTGATTGGAAGTTAAGATGCAAAAGAGAAGGAGGGCTTTGATGATAAAGAAAAAAGCAAAGGAAATATGAAAGTGAGTAGTCACTCAACCTTGCATGAGATTTTATTTTTCTTTATTGAATAAAATATTTTTAACATGGAGCTCAAAGAATGCATTGAGAGATAACTTTGAAAGGTTTGGAAGAGTTATAAGATGTTCTCCATTTCTTAAAAGTAACGAAAAGCTCCATTACTACAATTCTATATATATGAATTCAATAAATGTTTAATTTATATTTAATATTATAAAAAAATTGTCAATAACTATACAAAACTATAGTAATAGAAATTTCAATTTTTTCAAAATTATTACTTTATAATACTTTCAAAGTTAAAAACATATCACTCCATCAACCCAGAGAGAGAGAGGGAGGGGGAGGGCGAGTTAAGAGGTGAGAAAAATTAAAAGCGAGATAGACAAAGACATGGTAGAGAGAAGCTTGATTGAGAGGATCCAACCTCAAAATCTAAAGGATTCCCCCATGGTTTGCTTCCTCTCGTTCCCTCCCTCTAAACTCCTTTCTAAACAAAGCCTAGTGCCTCTACTCATTTTCATTTTCCCTAATCAACCTTCATGTTAACTGTTAAGAGAAGTCACCCACCATTGCAGTTATATATAAGATTCTACTATCCCATGCTAGGCCTAATTATATTATCACCAACTTACTTCAAACTTAGTTTTCTTTTTTGAGCTTAGGCACTATTAAATTCCAAAAGAAGAAAATGGACCTATTATCTTGAAACCAAGTTATGTTTTCATAATTAACGGTAGGTTTACCTACTATATACTACTAGATAACAAGTTTGTTAAAAGCATTACACCATTTCTCTAACTTGCTTTCAACTTTCCATTGATTTTGCAGACTTAGCTAATGTTCCAAAAATAGCTGGTTCATCATACATCACTGAGCAATCAAAATTAGAATCTGTGTCAAAATTGTTGCCCGAAAATGTTTTGCAGGACACATTTGAAACATGTCCATGCAAAGCATTTTCCTCAACTTCACCTATTTTGATATTCTTGTCCTCAATAAGTCTTACACCTGGTTCAGTACCATCTTTGTTGGCACAACAGTTCTCAAAAGACTGTCGTAAAAACTCGCTAGCAATTTGCATTTTGTTGTTTGATCTCAATTCCTGCACATGATTTTCTGCAATAGATTTCTCTGATCCACCTGACACCATCAAAGGCGTGATTTTATCTTCACCAAATGACCTACTTGTCTCTGTTGATTTTTTGCCTTCTAATACAGTTTCAACAGCTCGAGTATTATCATCTCTGCTGGTTTCACTGCCAGCCCTATTGTCTGGTTGGTTTTTGCAGTCCATAGGTTCATATTCTGACTTGGTATCGACTTCATTGTTTCCAACATCTTGCGGTGATGATTCGGCTATGCCGACTCCTTCAGAACAGATACTTACTTTGAACGGTTCATCTGTTGCTAAAGTGGATTGATCACACAGTCCTGTTTCAGCTGACAAAACAAATATTTTTAATTAGTAGTTTATTTATTTATTTATAATAATAGTACACTAACCAAATGCACCAGATGAAAATACCTTCGCTTCTCTTGCCATACAAGGACTTTTCAAGTAACACTGTTCCAGGAAAAACCATTAAGTTGTTTTTTTTCAATCGCCGCTTTTCCATGTCATCAACAGGTACGAAACCGAAGCCCTTAGTCCATGTCTCCACCAAATCAGGAATGGCTGATACCACAAGCTTTTCTACCTTAACAGATATCAACATCTGCTAATGAAAGAAATAGATTTAGAAGCACAAAAGGCCACTAGAGAAAGCCAAAAGAAGCAAATATGGGAACATTCCAAACTCGTAACTGTGTTATACACGGAGCAATAATTAGCAATATGTTCTCGACCACATTCTTTTCAACACATTTTTTTATCATTGAGTGAAATTTATGTGGGATCCGTGTGGCTTTCACCCAATAATAGAAGGTACCGTGCTATCATGTTTCTTATATAAAAAGAAAGTCATCAAATTCGTATCTATATCAAATTTCAAAGAACATCAAGTTTCTTATATAAAAAGAAAGTCATCAAATTCGTATCTATATCAAATTTCAAAGAACATTTATTCTCATGGACGGGAGTATAAATCCAACTAGGGTGAAACTGAATAATATTTTATCTGTTTTGTTTGAATACAAATTTTGGATAAACATTAAATTACAGCCAAATTATACCTCTTCGATTGAGTTCACAAGGAGTCGGCACATTCCTTGGCGACGATACCGACTGCAAGTTGCAATTAGAGGCATCTCTGCAGCTGTAGTTCCATGCACCCTGCAAAGAAGTAAAAGGCTTGAGAATAATGCAATAAAGCAGAAATGTTATTTCAATTAAAACAAAATGTAACTATGACCCAATTCATTTATGAATCTACTGGAAGGGTAAGCTTGAGCACAATTGAAAAGCATTTAAATAATTGCCTTTATTACATAATAGAAAAGTAGCTGATATAGAGCCATTTCACATAAATGTCATAGAGACAGGAATTTAAGTACATTGACTTCTATCATAAATAGCACATGTCATGTATGTGTTATGTTTCACCTGATCGATGCTACAGATATTAAAACGTCCTGTTTCTCCAACACCATGGTGTAAAACCCTTGAAAATTCAGACGAGCAAACTCAGACCTGAAAATCACATGGAAGTAAAAGCCTTACAAATCAAGACGAAAACTGGAGAACAAAACAAGATCCAAAATATGAAGCTTTGAAAAAGAGCACAAGGGGGCGAGGCCCTATTTAGACACATTTTAAATGATGAAGAGCACAAAAGAGGTGGAAAACTTGACATAGGGAAGAAGCACTAACCCCCAATTGTATAAAACTTGGGGTATCATGTGAATGCCTGTTCTTGGATCTAACATTGACAAGAAACACTCTTCCATGATGGTAAGGGCAACGGCTAATTTTGTATTGCATACTGCCTTTAGGGCAAACCACTGGGCTGAATGAACCTTTTGGTCATCGTGTATGCATCTAAGAAGCGTCCATGAGAAGCCATCAGCAACTTGATTAACTAGCCCTACTTGTGATTGTAGACTAGAGTATACCTGCACATACCAGAAAGTCAATTCCTTGAATAAATAATATTAGCATATTATAAAAAGACATCTTATAATATCTTTCATTTTATATTAGAATATTGTAGTGCATACCAGAATATCTTTCATATGATATTAGATAAATAATGTTATCTTTTATCCTAACATAGCATATTATTAGGATATTAGTTTGTCTCAATGTTAGTAGGCTTCGGCTTTGTATCTGTAGTACTAGCATTTGACCTAGTTATTAACCGTATCCTAAGTTGGGATATTTCAACACATTCTGATATCAATATTATAATATAAGCCATATGTTGTTCTCTATATTCTCTTTCCCTAACTGTAAACTTGTAACTTTTAAAACAAGTGTTCCGGTGAAATAAGAAAACCATGCTGTTTGATAATATTATTCTAACAAAACATAAAAGTTGGAACAAAAGAAATAATGCTACCCATCATATCCTTAACCAAAGTACCACATGAAGCAAACATAAATATTCACAACCTCACAGGTAAATATATTGATCCGCTCCTTATTCTTCCAAGTATACCTCTTAAAGAAGTGAAAACAGAGACAAATATTTTAAGGCAAGCATAAACACCAGTGGTATGTAACAAAAGCAACTATGCCAAAAGATAGAGACAAAATAGACTCTTCATCCTAATAGTTGAGATCATTTATGATTATTCACCAAGCAACTCAAACAACATGGTATTAAAGCTTCTATGATCAAGTAGTTGATAATTTGATCCTTGTGGGGCCCCCATTCTACGAACAAAAAAATGACTTTCGGCACACAGTGTAAGAGTAAAGTGTGCAAGAGCATTTGTTCACACTTCAAACCGAAAAATATCTTTTGTGAGGGATGTTGGTACCTGAGAGCTTCGGTTTTGGGATAATGAGTTCACAACATTAATTACAATAAATAATGAGAAGGTTCCAAATTTCTCGAGTCAGTAAAAAAAAATTGACTTCTCTTATATGGTAAGCAGTTCCAAAAAATATAAAATAAGCATCCGCAGTTGTAGTTACCTAAAAAGGAAACATGTAATAATTAAAAGTAAAATATGGCAATGAAAAGCTATCAAAGTTGTTCCACTTTTGGAAAATCTTATCGAAAAATGGAAACTTCAATGTTAACTCTTAATTGTTATAATCATCAAATTTTATTTGGACAGAAGAATGTAAAAGAACATTACAGTTACCCAATTGTGACCACATATTTTAGTTACAACATTAAATTTGAGAACGCTATAACGAGAAATCATACTCACAATATTCATTTCATAATATCAAGGTCAATATTCTAAATTTTTCGTCTTAAACTCATTCATCTATAAGTGAACCTTTTGTAACTATATTTAAGACATTAAAAAAACTTTTAATCAAATGATCAACATTTAACGTGCCATAAACTTACAAGTAGATTAAAATGTAAATCAAACATAACCTTCAAAAAGCATTGAATATGATATAAATAGTAAAATGACCAACTCATATTACAAGGCACTACACTATCATACAATATGTCACACAGACAATAAGTCTCATTTGCTGAATTCAAGGAATCCATTTCAAATGGAAGTGTGGAAATTTGAGAAATAGTACCTCCTGACAACTCTGACTACAAAACCAAGAGTCTGAAACTGCTCCTTGTTTATCTCCTTCTCCTAGGCATTTCTCATGATCTATTCATCACAAGAATCATAATCAAATGGTATCTTCATTGAAGCATCAAAAAGGTAAAAAACTGAGCACAAACTTTCAGATAAAAAACATTATCCATAGTCATATTAAGTGATCATTTATTACTATAATAAATTATAATGAGGGCAGCTAAGTGCACGAAGCTCCCACCATTGTAGAGTTTGAAGGGAGTCAAAGATTCCAACTTTTACACAGAAACAACAATAAATAAGAGTTGTAGTAATGACAAAACTTGAACCAACTAGTTTATTCCAAAAAATAAAACAATATTTGAACCAACAAATTAATCAGCCATTAACATTACATTTTTTCTACATAAGATCAAACACAAAAGGCGAATTAATATGGTACAATTCAACCAGATAAAAATCTACAGGCTCTAAAAAGCTATTTAAACATATGATCTATTATGCAACGTAAACAACTAAACATGTAGGTCAAACTTACATTTATGTTCGCATTGTGAACATTGTAATGAACCATGTGCATCCAAAGCCTCTTTATCAATAACCAAATTTCCACAAATTCGACAAGTGCAGTTTATGCAGTACCAGTTGCCATCAGGGATCTCCTGATGTACAGAAAATAAAACTTGTATCATTCTTCCAAAGCAGTATAAGAGAAACCCAACAATAGTCACATCGATAAGACTAAAAATAATACAAAAAAGAACTTAACTGATGTTTAAATGCATGGAATAAAAAGTAAGTTTATTAGAGTGGTGTTGGCAACACAAAGTAACTCTATTCATCAAATCTATATTGAGAGAGAGAGAATATACTCACTGAATCTACTTATCAAATCATGGCCAAACATAGCATAAAGTTTGACAGTTCATTTATTGGCACATAAAAAGCAAGTAAAATATAGTCCATGCCCTTAACAGAAAGAAAAAAAAAATACAGTCCGTGCCATGGAAAAACTTTACCCTTGATCATTCATGTTCTCAAATGCAATAAGGCTCTTGGTATAAAATTTCAATTGCAACAACCCAACAAAGAAAAAACAAAAGTAAGATAACCTGAGAGAAACAGACCTGGACGGATAAACAAGCCAGGTGAAAAGTAGACGGACAGTTATCACAACATATCAGCTCGCCTCCCTCACCACACAACCCGCACGAGTCATCATTTCTGTCATTATCAACAACATTCACAGCTTGATTTTGACTTTTCCTGGTTTTGTATTCAGCCGACCAAGCTTGAAGGAGGCAAAGTGTAAAGGGCTCACCAGACCCCATGAAAAGGTTCAAGCAAGGGCGACTCAATGCAAACCCAGCATGAATCTTGAACTCTGATAATGTAAGCACCTTACTGCAACACTTACAAACAATTCCATCTTTGGTGATCCTACCATCCTTAGTGACAGAATTATCTTTAGGGTTTCGGTATTGAATGACATCATTTAAAGATATGACTCCATTCTCAATCAACCAGGACAAGAGTGTCCTTGCCCCGAGATAATACTTCTTCCCATCCTTATTCTGCTTCCCTCCGTTGCAAGGGTTCCTTGGTAGCAACCAGCAACGGCCTTTATGGCTTTTAAGCTTTCTCAAACCTCTTGATTTTCCGGACTTAGCTCTAGAATTACCTCGGATTATCTTTGGGCTGAAGTCCTTATTCTTGAATATTGCTGATACCAATAGATCATCATCTTCAATCTGGCATCCATGGGACTTATTGTTTGTTTTCCTGATATTTCGCTGGATTGAACTGCCTGATAACTTCCTTTGGTTCCCTTTTTTCCCAACACTGTCAACTACACAATCCTGAACTTCTTCCGACCGAGCCTGAGTTCCGCACGCATCACCATTTAATGACTGTACCTGGTCAGTAACAGTTGAGCCCAGCATGTCACTATGGTATAACATACTCAGTTTGATTTGAGATATCCTTTTGCACTTCCTCCGCATTTTCTTTTTAAGAATACCATTAGAGCCGGACCATGTACTATCTTTCCCAAATACAGAAGCTATTGAGATTTTCCTCCCCTCTTCCTCACTACATTCAGACCGATTTTCCAATGTGTGCTTATCAAAGCTTTTGGATCTTCTAAGTTTAGCTTGATGAACAGGATTTACTTTAGATTCCAGGTCCAAATTTCCAGAGCTGGTAAAAGCATCCAAAGAGGAAGCACTTGAATGGGTAATAGTGCTACATCGATTTTCTATGATGTTAGGTTTATGTTCTACAACATACATATTTTCCTGGTTTCCATCAGATTTCTGATTACAGGCATCATAGTTTATCACAGAAGCGGTTTTTGTTGTTTCAGTGGCTGTTGAAGAGTCACATAAAATGGCTTGGTCGTGCTTTTGATCAGAATGAGCACCAAAACTATCCTCGCAGGCTGAATCAACTGGAGCACGTGCCATGTTATACTTGCTAGAAGCGAAACTTGAAGTTGCTTTTATTACCTCTCCCCTTTTCAGAGCACCGATCTTTCTATCAATATATATAACTACAACAAAAGGATCCAAAATCCACCACTGATAAGCCAACATAGGTGCGGTTTCTGACTGGGTTTTTGACTTTTCAATATTTTTTAGTGCACTCGATAGATCAGACCATAATTCACTCGTATTGGTCCATTCCTTACGACCTCCATATGATACATTGTATTTTTCAACAGACAAAAGTTGGCTGCATAATTTCCATGCTTTTGTAAATTCCCGAATAGGCTTTCCCTTTGGTGTCCTGTAGAGCGACTCCATGTACCGCCTACAGGGTCGTTGATGCTTCTCAACAGAAATGCCTGACATCGTAAACAACCGCATAACATGAAAGTGCAATAAAGAACGGGTATCCTCTTTGTCTATCTTTGACAATGAATTTGAGACATCCATATTAGAAGATTGAAACCCTTCCGGCATTTCCTCAGTTTTTAAAGGAGAGTTGGACTTTCTCACAACAGTGATTGATGGACTTGTAACTACTAGCCTGTTTGCAGAGCTCTCCTGGGAAACAGGAGAAGCAACTACCTTACTTACAGACACCTCTTTTGCGATGTTCCCATCTGCTGTTTTAGATTTACAATTTGTAACATCTACATCATCGTTAGAAACTTGCTTATTTTGCACCATGTTATGTTTCAATACATAGCAACTAGATATCACACCGTGTTTAGATGATTCAACTGTACGAAATGCAATTGGTTCACTATCACAGTCTGTAGCAGCACAATCCAAGTTAGAAACTACTACTTTTGGAATTGCAGATGAAACCAAAACATCTTCTGAGTTAGATCTACTACAAGGAGGTTCATGCAGAGAAAATTTCATGCGTTTGGCATTGACATCCACATCATTCTGGTCTTCACAAGTGAAACTCTCTGGAAAACACCCCATAGCAGCAGTCTCTTTGGAATGCTGAATTACACTAATGTCCTCCTCGGGATGTGTAAATCTTGAAGATGAGGGACGCAATATTAATGAGTTTTCATTACTAGAGCCAAATGATTTAAATGTGTTTTTATTGGATTCATGTTCAAGGTCGATGACTCCAGAAACAACACACTTCTGACTAAACTGAAAAGTGTCATTACCAAAAAAGACGTCTGTAAAAATCTTTCTTTCTTCACTAGATCCTTCAAAGTTATCATCACATAAATGTTCCATTTTGTTGCTGAGTTGTGCAGTTTCACTTCACAACTTTTATTACTGGTCTACATGTTACCTCCATTAGAAAAGCTGCATCTTGCATACTGTTAACAAAGTTATGAAGTAACATGTATCTTCAGCCATAATTCACTGGTTGACGAATTTTATTTCTGCAAACCCAAGTAAACACAAACAAAATCACGCGGTAAGAGCTTGAGAATCTGCATAATATTTATAGTTTCCTAATTTGTTATTTATTTATGCATTTAAACACCTAAATAAGGAAATTTTATGTTTCAGAATCAGATAACTTGGTTTATACTTTATAGAACTATCATCATCTATGCATTCATTGAACTAAAAGATAATGCAAAACAATATCATCAAATATTGCCCACAATTACAACTTCTTTCCAAAATTAGTCTAGGGGGTAGGGTATCAGACATATATTATTTTACATGCAATGGTGCTTTTTAACATAACAAGAATCTAATTTATCCCAAATTTTTAGTGCAATCTGCAAATCTAGTATTAGTGCTACTTTGCATACTCTTCTTCTACATCATCAACTAACTATAAATGTCTCATTGTGCTCCTCCACAAAATATTTATCATCATGTCCCTTGCTAAAAAGTTTAAAATGTCATATAGAAACGATGGAGAATGATCTTTTTAACTAACATGACAACAAACAGACCCATTATTAATTAGGGGGGAGGAAGTGTAGCTGAGTTTAGTCCTCTGGTTGTAGGAGTTATCTCCCTTAACTTAGTTCAGATTTCAATCTATGTTTCGTTCCTATCAACAACAATAACTAAATAATGTTTTCTGCTAAAATCATCAAGGCAACATTGGTGAATCTTTATGTATTCGTTTACCATTAATCATCAAAAATCACATAGCAGCATGCATTTATGCAAAAACTAGATTGAATCAGAATGCAGGTGCAATTATCAGAAACAATTGTGATTATAATAGCAAACATGACTTCTTTCAAATTACAGCAGTTAGTAAAACCAAAAGTTATCATCAAACTTCAAAAGCTAAAAATTGAAAAGAAAAAAAAAACATTAAGACACCAAAACTTCAAATAAATAAAACAAAAAGAACATGATAGAACACAAACACATATTATAAAAAAAAAAACTCAAACACAAACACAATAACACATACCAGTTACCCAAAGCACTTCAAAGAGAAAAGGAAACCCTGAATTCTAGAGCCGAAGCAAAACAAAAAATCCACATGCATGAATAAAGAAACAACATTGAGACACAGAACAACAACCAGTACCAGAAATGAAAAGAAACCCAAGAAAAATTCAAAGCAAAAACCTCACCTTTTTCACAGATCGAATCCAACCCTACCCATTCTCAAGAAAATAAATTCACAAATCCATCGTCATAAACAACAAAAAAGGTTCCTACAAATTCATCAGAAATTCTTCTCAGAATAACAAATCACCAGATTCAAAACTTAGGGTTCCTAAAAATTTCCCAAATCTTATCAAAATCTGAGCATAGAACAAACGAACTGAAAACTTTCATAGCTTCATTTCTTCAGGGTAACAGCAACAACGCCACCGTCAAACATAGCTTTTTGAAATTTCCACAACAATGCTACCACACTTCAACAACAACAAAAAGGAGGAAAAACAACACTATCAGTTTCTCTCTCTAGAAAACAGTTTCTCTCTCTAGAAAACAGTTTCTCTCTCTAAAACTTGCATCGTGAATGATATACCTCTCTCTATAAGTGTATCACATGTGACTACCCTAATTCATTCACCATTTTGGTTTTGTCTATTTGTGGATTTTTTATTTTTATTTTTTTTTAAATCTTTTGGATGAAGCAAACTATACACTCATTGAGATTGTGTTGTCTCTCTACAGAAAATGGAAAAAGTGGGGCCCGCCGCTTAAGAAAACTACCGACTCTTGATCATTAAATTCACATTTTTTTCTTTCTTCTCTCAGGCGAAGAGAGACAGTAAGTGTGTTTTGTGAATTGTCGTTGTTAATACATTCACGTTTTTTGCGGCAAATTACAAATTAAATGTTACTAATTTAATTCAAGTCTAGTTAAATTTTAATTTTTTTCACTTGATGTCTTATTAAGTGGTGCTATGCGAGAGAAACAAGCAATTTTGTCAACCCTAGACATTAGACACGTGTGGGTTCAAGTAAGTACTTTTTTTTTTTTTTGACATAAAGTACCCTTTTTCTTTTAAATTGAAGTTTAGGGTAATGTATAGAACTAGTGTTGTACTTGTGGGAGTAAAAGTTATGTTTTTCCTTTTACGATTAAAAGTCATATGTTATTAATTATTATAATTATAATATAATGCAGTTATGTTAACAAATAAAAATGTATAAAATAAATATATAATTAAATTATTTATTGTTTGACTATTTAAAAAATATTATTTATTTTATTATTATGGACAACAATATAAAAAAAAAGTTGTGCATCAGTGAAGTAATAATAATTAAAACTTTTTTAACACTTTTATATAAAGTACGTTCAAGAGAAATATTAGTAACTGGTAATAAAATATACATGTTTCTTTTAATATG
>JBBPBT010000013.1:4153573-4168378 GCA_037974875.1 Cicer bijugum
CAACGAGTTGGAAGACACGAATAAGTCTATTAAGTCTACTCTATTTTATTATTGAACTATAATTTATGAAAATTGATATATTCTGTATGAATTATATGGGCCAACGAGATAAAATCAATCTATTTTTCTTTCTATTTTAATTATAAAAATTAAAACAAATTTATATCACAAAAATACCCTCACTCACTCATGACTACAATAAAAATAATAAAATAAAATTATAATAAATCACACCACATAAGTGAAATAACAAATATCTTACTAGTCTAAGAGTATTTACAAAATGAATTCTTCCTTAACAATTTATAACCTTAATAATATGTAAAAAAAATATCATTATCTAAATTTACTTGTAATTAATTTTTTACAATATACCTCTATTTGTTTACCAACAGTATACGACCTCTCATTAATTTTTAACGTGGACTATTGTTTACTAACAGTATACTACATCTCATTAACTTTTAACGTGGCCTAAATAAAATAAATAAAATAGGTTGGTTTATTTTTTTGTCTTAATTTAAAGACCAATTTATTTTATTTTAAAAAGTGACGTGGTCACGTGTCAGACAATAAGTTTTTAAGTTCTGATAAATTCATATTTATCTTTTTATTTTGAAATAATTAAATAAAAATATATATTCATATTGATTGATTTTATTTTGGAAGGAGATACCTCTAAAACCCTAAAATAATACAGCTCAACACCGCAAGGATTCATTTGCGGCGCGATTTGCCGCTGCTAAAATCAACTCGTCACAGAATTGCATCACAGCATAGATCCATACCGTGATTCCGTGCTAAGGTGGCGTGATTCAAATGTTTTGTTATGTGTTTTGTTGTTTTTATTTGTTTCAATTTTTATCCTTGTTATTCCGTGCGATCTAGGTGGTCCTTGTTATTAAGTGTTTTTTTTTTTTCTTCTGTTTCATTTTAACCTAGAATTATTATTGTTTTGTTTCATTGTTGGCCTAGATTTGTTTGTTTTATGATTTTTTATTGTTCTACTTTTTGTTTCAATGTTGACCTAGAATTATTATTATTTTGTTTCAATGTTAATATAGAATTTTTATTATTTTTATTTTAATGTTAACCTAGAATTATTAACTCATGTTTTTTAGTGATTTATTTAAAGATAGAAAGTCAAACATAAACTTGCATATTCATGCAAAAATCACAAACATGCATATTCATGCAAAAATCATGTGGTCCTTTTCAAAGGAATCAAAAAAATATTCGAACGTAATTTCTAGCCCCATATCAAGACAATATCATCCACTTTGTAAAGTCCATAAGTTTTGGAAGTTTCTTCAAAAGGAATGTCAAAGATGATTGAAGAATGTTCAAAAGAACAATTTGATGGTCCTTTATTAAAGACAAAGTAAAAACATATTAGTTTGGGAAGTCTATCTGAAAATTCAAAATGCTGTCAAATTTGCACATGGTGATGCAAATATTTAATGACCACTTAAATGACAGAAATTAAAACCCACTTTTTAAATGATCTCCAAAATGATGAGTTGGAACAAGGGACATTAGTGCATTCTACTATTATTGTTCCCGGATAAAGTTGTGTGTGCCTCTGATCAAGCACAATACCAACAATCATTTGACATGCCATTATCACACTTTTTCACATTACATTTAGACTCAAGGCAATAACTTTATATGATTATCAAAAACGTTCTAAACAATAATTCAAACATAAGTTTAAATTGGTTAAATTAGACCTTACACTTGGCTAGTGTGTCTAACATTTATATTCAGCTTTAACTAAGTATTCAAAATATCTCATCATCTATGAATATAAATAGGATCCTTTGGAAAATGAAGGCAAAAGTTTCATTTGGAATCAAATTAGGCTTATACAATCAAGGTCAAAACATTGAAGCTATTCTCTTAAACAAAAATCCTAACACTCTCAACTATAGTTGTGGATCACTTTTATTGAATTTTTGTTTTCATCAATCACATACAAGAATTGAGAAATTTTAGATCCCAAACACTTTTTATCATATAAATTATTTTGTAATTCAAGTCTATCTTTTGAGCTATATTGAATAAGGTGTCAAAATCATTTATGTTGTTAAAGGTAATTGTAGAAATCTATTTCTAGATTGAAAGGTGAAAGTTGTAACTGATCAAATGTAATCAAGAAAGATAATGCATGGCAAAATATTATAGTGTTGAATCTCACAGGTTGTGAGGACTAAACGTAATTTAGATTGAAATCTCTTATTATCTATTTATCTTGTACTCACTAATTATATTTCACTAATCAACTAGTGGTTGTTACTAGTTGTTGTTCATCCAATAAATGAAATAGTATTAATGGATAAAGTTTTTAATCATTTTGTTCTTTACTTAAATAATTATAATTCATTTTGAATTTTAGCTATTTTAGTTCATCCACTAAGTGCAATAGTATCAAAAGTTCAGTAGACTTCTCGTCCATAATTAACCTAATTGTGTATCTCAAGTAAAATGTTTATTGCTACCTTCATACTTACAATATTTTCAACCAAGTAAGTAAAATCATTTATTTCTATATATATGGAATAAATTATAATTTTACAATCAATCGTAACTATTTGATTCTATTCAACCTGCTACACAATAACTAAATTTGAATAAGGTAATAATATCCTAGATTATAGTCATGCAAAACAAGTTTTATTCATGAGTCTAGATTTAAAATCCATCGTAACTATTTGAATGATAGTTCTATTAAAATAAAAACATAGTCGTTATCGCTTTATGGAAAGTGAAAACAACTCGTTGGTGATATTATTTCGACAAAATAATAACTATGATGAAGAAAACTTTATGATTTGGTTTAAACACAAAAATATACAATGTGTAATGCTACCTTAGTGGGTCTCTTTCTATAATCAATCTTATTTTTATCTACATAAGTATATTTTTCTCTTGGTATAGATGACCCAAAGATTGTGTCCATACACGGAGATTTGTCAAGCCCGACGTATATGTATATTTAAAGCAAAATTTTATACGATATATTTTAAATTTTATAATATAAAATTATTTTTTAAATTAAAATAATTCATGTCATATATTATTTCTCTTTTAATTGATATTAAAATCAATTAATTAAATATTTGTTGAGATAATATTAAAGTTTGATAAGATTTTATTTATTTTAATTTTAAAAATTTTAGAATATAATGTCTTTTTATTAACTAACATAATATTTTAAGGGATTTTTATTAAGTAAAATAACAATTTTTTAGGGTTTTTATTGAGTAAAATTTTTGTTTTTTTTTTACTGAGACCTGAAGTAGTTCCTTTAGTGACCTTATTGGGCCGGTCCCAAGATTTGTGATTTAGTGGCCTTTAATGGTCTTACGGTACTGTACTTCGACAAAACAATAATAAATTAGGATCTTACTTTGTTTTTTATTTATTAATTTTTATCGTTAATTTTTTTTTACCGTTAATTTTTCTTTATTATTAATTTGTATATGATATATATATATTTTTTATTAATCGGAATAATTTGTTTTTTTATTTTTATTTTTTGTTTCATAATTTTTGTTACACAAGTTTTTTTCTTTAAATTTCTATTGACATTTAATTTTTATTAATGTTATAAAAATTGAAGTTCAATGTTATTTTAGATTAAAAAATTAAAATAATATATAATAATATTAATTTAAATATTTAAATTAATATTTTAATTTATAATAAAATTAAATATAAATAAAATATTAATGTATAAATTAAAGTTGTAGAAAATAATATTATTCTTAAGAGTTCAAAATGTAAAAAATAATGGTTTATCTATGCGGTGGTGAATTACTTCAATGATGTGACACAGTGAATCATATTTAATGAATCTATGTTGTGTTTAATGTTGGAGATGCTATAATAAATATTCAGATATAACTAAAAAATATGAAGTTTTTGTTTGCCACCCTATGTGTACCTCTTACTCCTCAAGACACATTAAAAGATTATCTTACTCTTTTTATTATATATAAAAACTTGAAATTTTTTATTTGACATATACTAAATATGAATGACATCTAAAGTAACCGCTAAATGGTGATTGTAAGTAGGGATGAGAATAAGCTAAGCCGTCCGTAGAGGCCTATGGCCTAACCTGACCTATTTAATAAAAATGCTAGGCTCAAGCTATTTTTAAAGCCTATTTATTTAAATAGATCAGGTTCAGGCTTATAAAAAAGCTTGTTAGGTCTAACAGGCCGACCTATATATATTTATTATTTATTAATATTATTTTTTATTATTATATTAATAATATTATTTTCTATTTTAAATTTTATTAATTAGGAAATCACTTAGTAATCATTCTATATTCAGTAGTCGTTCCATAATCGGTAACGGTTCTATATTTGGTAGTCATTTCATATTCGGTAATCGTTCAATTAGTCAATGATTCAGTAGTTGTTCCTTATTTGTTTAAGACATAATAATAGTTGCGTTTAAAAAGACTTTTAAAAACGCTTATAGGCCAGACCAGACTATTAAAAAGGTAAGACCAGGTAGAAAAAAAAAAACGTATGATAGGTCGTAGGCCAGGTTTAGGTCGAAAAACTAAATTGTAGACCAGACTCAGACCTTTCAAAGTCTAGCCTGGCCTGGCCTGACCTATTCCCACCCCTAATTGTAAGTTCCACATCGAACACTAATTTTTATTGTAAGAAAAATTGATTTTTGATTTAAATCTTTCACCTTTTTCGTATTTCAAAATTAATTTGTCTTTTTTTTCTTCTCTTTTTAGTAGTTGAATCAAATCTAATGATAACATTTATTATTCTATTTTGTCTTCCTTCAGTTTTGCCAATTTGAATACAACATTTTGAGAGGAAATTATCTACAAAATATATTTTAAATAAAATATCAATATATGTGTATGTATTACAAATCAAAATTTATAACATCAATTATAATTATGATTACCTCATCAGTTATGAATTTATCTGCTAAATCTACACTCAATGTAGTAAAAACGTCACCCTCAACTCTATTCATACTTAATTTGAAAAAAAATACTAAATTTAATTAATATTTATATTATAAATATAATATATAATATAAAAAATTAATTATTTTAAAATAAAATTTACATTTTAAAATTATGAGTAAAATTAAAAATTAAAATTTTATCAACACTTTTGAAATGTGTAACTAAATGTCGGCACTTTGATTTTTGAAACATTCTTATTTCAAAACTTTTATTAAAAGTGAAAAGTTCAAAACTTTTTTTATAAATACATAAAATTAAATAAAATTTACAAAAATTAACTCACTTGATATTTTGAAAGTTTGATTGATTATCAATATTTTGAAAATTGTAAAAAAATAATTACTAAATTTTCTAACATGTGGAGAGTAAAAAGTAAGAATTAAAAGAATATAAAGTTTTTATATATATAATAAAAAGAGTAAAATAATGATGAAGGTAGAAAGGGAAAGTGGGGTGGCAAATAGAATCTTAAAAAATATTTAATGTTAAAAATCTAAGAGAGCAGTCAAATGGACCTGATGTAACCGACTCTGGTATCCGATCATATGATGAACTAGTTTGGTTCATATTCATGTTGATTAATAAATAGGTAAATAAAAAACCTCTAGAACCCTAAAACAACAAAGCTCAGTTCCGTAGCCAGCTTTATCATTGAGGCACCAAACTCATCTCTACCCAGGAAAGAAGGCAAGGCCGCCACAAACACTAAAGCTTACTCACAAGATTTATCTGCTGAATCTACACATTAGTGTAGCAGCATTCACATCATAGCATTACACTCTTACTATAGGAGCTAGGTCCTTATTACAAAATGTTTTGTTGCTTTTATTTGTTTTAATGTTAAACTAGAATTATTATCTTTTGTTTCAATGTTAATGTAGAATTATTTTTCTCTAACAGGGCGATACAAAACAAAAATGGTGCAATATAATTTTAAGAAGATAACTGTGGTACCAAATGGAAAGGATTTTGTTGATATCATTCTCTCTCGGACCCAACGTCAAACACCTACTGTTGTCCACAAAGGTTATGCAATCACCCGTCTCCGTCAGTTTTACATGAGAAAAGTGAAGTACACTCAGCAGAATTTTCATGAAAAGCTTTCCACCATAATCGACGAGTTTCCTCGCCTTGGGGATATTCACCCTTTCTATGGAGATTTGCTTCATGTGCTCTACAACAAGGACCATTACAAGCTTGCACTTGGTCAGATCAACACTGCTAGGAATCTTATTGGTAAGATTGCTAGAGATTATGTTAAGTTGTTGAAGTACGGTGATTCGTTGTACCGATGTAAGTGTTTGAAGGTTGCTGCTCTTGGTCGTATGTGTACTGTGTTGAAAAGGATTGGGCCTAGTTTGGCTTATCTGGAACAGGTTAGGCAGCATATGGCTAGGCTTCCTTCAATTGATCCGAACACTAGGACGATTTTGATTTGTGGGTATCCGAATGTTGGCAAGAGCTCTTTTATTAATAAGATCACTAGAGCTGACGTTGATGTGCAGCCCTATGCCTTTACCACTAAGTCTCTTTTTGTTGGTCATACCGATTATAAGTATCTGAGGTACCAAGTGATCGATACACCGGGGATTTTGGATAGGCCATTTGAGGATCGGAATATTATTGAGATGTGCAGCATTACAGCTCTTGCTCATTTGAGGGCTGCAATATTGTTCTTCTTGGACATATCTGGGTCTTGTGGGTACACTATTGCTCAGCAGGCAGCTTTGTTTCATAGCATTAAGTCTTTGTTCTTGAACAAGCCTCTGATAGTTGTTTGCAACAAGACTGATTTGCAGCCGCTGGATGGATTGTCGGAAGATGACATGAAGTTGGTGACGGAGATGAAATCTGAAGCATTGAAGACTGCAATTGGTCAAGGCGGCGAGGGAACAGAGGCTGATGTGTTGTTGACCATGAGTGCCTTGACTGAAGAAGGCGTGATTGCGGTGAAAAATGCTGCTTGTGAGAGATTGCTGAATCAGAGGGTGGAGATAAAAATGAAGTCTAAGAAAATCAATGACTGTTTGAACAGGTTTCATGTTGCAACACCAAAACCACGTGACCAGAAGGAAAGGCCCGTGTGTATTCCCCAAACAGTTTTGGAAGCTAAAGCTAAGCAAGCAGCTGCTGAGAAGGAGAAGAGAAAAACTGAGAAGGATCTTGAGGAAGAAAATGGAGGGGCAGGTGTATACTCCATGAACTTGAGAAAGCATTATATCTTAGCCGATGATGAATGGAAAGAAGATATACTTCCCGAGATTTTGGATGGCCATAATGTGTATGATTTTATTGATCCTGATATTCTACATAGGGTTGAAGAGTTGGAAAGAGAGGAAGGTTTAAGGCAGACAGAGGCTGAAGATGATGATTTTGAGATAGATTGGACTGAATTGACTCCGGAGCAGAAACTAGCTTTAGAAGAGATTAGAAGGAAGAAAAGCTTGCTCATCCAACAACATAGGATAAAAAAGAGCACTGCTGAGAGCCGGCCAACCGTTGCAAGGAAATTTGACAAGGACAGGCTGTACACAGCAGAAAGAATGGGAAGGCAGCTGTCATCTCTGGGGCTTGATCCTTCTCTAGCTATTAACAGAATGCGCAGCAGATCTGTATCTAGGCAAGGCCGGAAAAGGGAGAGATCACCAAGTGTTGATGGTAGAGGTGGGATGGATATTGATGGTGACACACCTAGCAAGAAGCAGCGTCTGAGTAGATCACTTTCACGTTCTAGGTCCGTCTCCCGCCCACCACATGAAGTTGTGCCAGGAGAAGGTCTCAGGGATTCTGCTCAGAAGATCAAGGCAATAAAACTTGCAAAGAAATCTGTCAAGAAGAGAAACAAGGATGCCCGCTGTGGAGAAGCTGATAGAGTCATTCCTAATCTTAAACCCATGCACTTGTATTCTGGAAAACGACCCAAAGGAAAAACCGATAGACGTTAAAACAGGTAATATTCATTAGTTTTCTTGAACATTTGTAATTTATTTTTTGATAGATAGTTTTCTCGAACTTGAATATATATACACATTTGCATTATGTTCTGTAGTATTTGCCTTGATCATTACTTTTCTCATCTCAACCATGGATAGTATAGGGTTAGTTGTGGCGAAGAATATTTAGTCACATTTTAACTCGATGTTTGCATGTTAAATATTTTTCCTACTAGTTTTGTTATGCTATTTCATCGATTTCTTCAAAACTTTATAATGATTTCTTTTTTCACTTCTCACTATTGAAATGGATTTTAGGTAACCTGGACTTGTTATATCCAAGCCAGTTTTTTTATTTTATTCAGTAGGGTGATTGACAAATCTTGTTGCTACAAGATCAATTTCTGCATATCTACATTGTTGGTCTTGAGGTTTCTTCTGAACTCGAAGTTTGTTTTGCCAAATGTTAGTGAGGTTCCACTCTTGAATCATGGCTTATCGGAATCCCCTATCTTGATGATTTTAGTGATGAAAAAAGTGAATGATATAATCTATTTAAATGCTGGTATTGGAAACCACTGAATGAATAACTTGTTTAATTTTCTGGTCATTGTTTAAGATTCAATAATTTTATATGCATGCCAAGCCCCAAGTCTCTACCTCTCTGACAAGGTTTGAGATTTTCCTCCCTAACCCTCCCCCTCCCCCTCCTCGCCAAAGCCCTTCCTTATCCAAATTTCAAAGTCTCAAGTCTGTTTCATGTATCTATTTAGCTAATATGTTGTACTCTAGACAATTGCTTTTTGTAACAAGCCACCAGTGGGCACTAAAATGATGTTGGTCTTTGCAGGCGATGATTATGATGATGTTGGTCTGTTAAGAAAAATATTGGCTTTAGATTTTTTTTGATTTTTTTCCAAAAAAAATATATTTTGAAAATCTTTCAAAGAAAAATTCTAGATTAAAAACATTGAATTCATGAGCTAACCTCCCTTAAGCACACACAAAAATAATAGATTACAGTTTTGAAAATTTATTTCAATAAAGAACCTAATATTAAGGCTTAATATGAGATATTTTAGAGAAATTTTGAAGCTTAATTGACTACCACATCCATGAGACAAAGTTAAAATAAAAGAAAGTGTAAAAGACAAAGGAAAAGGCTATAGACGATAGTAGTTTTTTGACATATTTATTTGACTTCTTTGACTACACATTTTACTCTGCTTATTTTTATGTTACTTTGATGACAATATTTTTAATGCTTTATTTCCTATCTGTTTTAGTAATGTTAAAAATGCAAAACCACATATTGTGTTAAAAACGGGTCTCCACTTTTTGATCAAAGATGGTTTTCCATATCTGTTCTCTGCTTTTGTTTTCATTTTTCTACACATTATATATCATTTAATGGTTTTTATTCTTCTATTTTTTCCTTTTAGATCTTTTGTTCATCTCTACTTTTCTGAATAAATATATTGATTTTCATTGAGGTTTACTTTCATAGCCCTATAGGGATGGCAATGGGTAGGGTTTTACCCGCAGTTTAAAAAAATACCTATACTCGTGCCCGTACCCTATTGGGTATCAACTTTAATACCCGTACCCTTACCCTCTGGTTACCTAAGTGCCCGTACCCATTACCCACACTTTAACTAAAATAAATCGATAAATAAATATTATTTTGTGATTAAATTTAAAAAGGATAAATACTACCTATAGTCGTTTAACTTAATTTCAGTTAACGTTTTAGTCCTTTATTTTTTTTTCCCCGATTTAGTCCTTTATTTTAATTTTAAGTTACAATTTAATCTTTTTTGTTTTAAAATGTTAACAATGTTATCCTTTTTTTTACAAAAATTCATCGAAATTTTCAAACAAAACTCATAAATTTAATTATATTCTTTAATATAAAATAAACTTTATCAAATTTGTAACTCAAATCTTCAAATAAACTCATATTTGTCGTTCTTTATTTGATGTTGTTAGAGATAAAATATGAGTTTATTTAAAGATTTAAGTTATAAGTTTGATGAAATAGCATTATATTGAGGATGATAATTAATTTTCTGTGTTTTGTTTAAAATTTTTGATGAATTTTTTAAAATTTTGCATAAAATAAGGATAAAATTGTTGACATTTTAAAACATAAAAGATCAAGTTGTCACTTAAAATTAAAATAAAAGACCAAATCGGGGGAAAGAAAAAGATAAAAGACTAAAACATTAACCAAAATTAAGTTAAGATACTATATGTGGTATTTACCCATTTAAAAATTATCTAAATATCATAAATTAAATCATAAAATATTATAAACCAAAATATTTTCTAATTCAACATTTCAAGTGAACTACAATACACATTCAAATATCCATAATAATATTTTATGAAGTTGCAAGTCTTACAACAATATTATTTGAGATCAGTAAAAACAATTTATAAGTTGCAAATATAATTATAAAGACACAATTAATAAGATATAATTCTTAGTTATAAAGTCACAATTATTTAACTATTAATCATAATCAAATTCTTAAAAAGTTTGCAAATGTTTATCTTTTGATTTGATTATAAATATTATAATGGTTCAATGATATTAATAGATATTAAAACATAAAGGAAAACAATTAATTAAACTAAATATTAATATAATAAATAAATAAATAATATATTTATATAAGTGCGGGTGTGGGGCGGAGTGGGTACTATAGTACTCTACCCGTACCCATATCCGCTTAATTTTGCGGGTAATTATCCGTCCCCGTGTCCATATCCATTATGCGAGTTTTTACCCTATCCATTGTGGGTTTTTTTTGCGGGTACCACTGGGTCTGGGTCTAATTGTCATCCCTATAGCCCTACCTATTTCACTTTCACCAATATATTTCATTTTCCATTTTTTTTGTTGTATGTGATGTAAATCCATCTATTTTGCTTACATTTTTTTGTGTTTGGTAAGAGTATGGGTTTTTATTTAATATTTATTTTATTTATATGTTAAAATATTAAGAATAAATTTATTTTAAATTTATTTCTGAATTAAAATTTGAAATTTAAATTAAATAAATATTACAATTAATATAAAAATTTAATAAATAATAAAATAAATTATAATAATAACGTCATGAAAATTATTTTATCTAAGTCACAAATGTCACCTAAATATTAAAAAAAATTATTTTAGAGTAAAGAGGTTTATTTTAACAAAATAACGGAACCAATATTGTATTTAAACTTAAATTATAATATCAAACCGGACATATATTAATAATGCGTGTCAATGGTTAATGAATAATGTGTTTGATATAACTTAGAGTAAAGAGGTTTATTTTAACAAAATAAAGGAACCAATATTATATTTAAACTTAAATTATAATATCAAATCGGACATATATTAATAATGCGTGTCAATGGTTAATGAATAATGTGTTTGATATAACTTAGAGAAAAATAAAAACATAATTACATATGAGGTATTTATTCTAAATTATACTTTTATTCCTAAAAAAAATATTTAGCAATTTAAATTATGAAATAAAACATGTGTTTCTAATTTCATAAATCTACGCTCTCAAGGCATAATCACCTTAAAAATAGTAACTTTTTTTAAAAAAAATTACTTGTCAAATGTTTAAATAATAATAATTGAACAATAGAGAATGTTAGAGCTATATAATTTGAAAATGATGAATACGAACTGAAGTTGGTGAATTTGAAAATGTCCATGGTTTCAACTAAATAATAATTATGATGGAGAAAACTTTATGATTTAGTTTCAACACAAATATACAATTGGGTAATGCTACCTTAGTGGGTCTCTTTCTATGATCAATCTTACTTTTATTTACGAAATGATATTTTTTTTTTATTTTGGATTTTGTACCGTGCACCCTTCAATTTTACCTCCCATCTCTCAATTTTTTTAAAATACTATTTTACCCTTATTTAATTTGTATAAAATTATGGAAAAAAATTTCATTTCAGTTTTCCACTCCCAACTTTCGAAAGTTTTGCAAAATTGGAAACTTTCGAAATATAATTATGCAGAAAAAATTACTAATTTCAAAACTTTGAGAAAATACCAAACTTTCGAATGAAATATTTTAGAAATTTTGAAACTTTGGATGAATATGAAATTTTCAAAATGTATTTTTCCAAAAAAACTTCGAAAGTTTGGATGAATTTGAAACTTCCGAATCACATATACTTTGAAAATTTCAAAGTAATTCCATTTCGAAAGTTTCAAAAGTTTTAGAAGTTTCGAAACTTTCAATTTTTTTTAAAAAAAATTACTGAAACTTCCTAAATTAAATATTACATTTATTACTATAAATGTATTACTATTAATTTATTACCATAAATTTATTATTATAAATTTATTATTATTTATTATTAATAAAAATACATTTCAAAATTTTTCATTAATACCAAATTTTTGAAACTGACCATATTTTAAAAGTTTTGCATTTGGAAACTTTCATATTCTTCGAAAGTTTCGAAAGTTTCTGTATTTCGAAACTTTCTTGTTCTCAACGAGGCTTTCGAAAGTTTTATTATTTATGGGAAAAATATACTTCGAAAGTTTCATCATCGTAGAAACTTTCCAAAATCTGGTAAAATAACAATTTCGAATATTTGAAATGTTCGAGTTTTGTCTTACTTTTTAATTTCGAAGGTTTCAAACTTTCGAATGTTTGGTAGGATCAATGTCGAATATTTCAAAGTTTTAAAGGAAGTGGGTGAAAAAATAAAAGTGGAATTTTTTTAGGGTTTTTATTCAAAAAACTAAGGGTAATATGGTCTTTTTCATATGATTGGGGTGAGAGGTAAAAATGAGGGGTGCACGGTATAATTCCCATTTTCTAGTTGACTGCAAATATTGTGACGATTTGGAGATTTGTTTAAGTCGGCCCAATACGTATACATTCTATAATATAAATTATTTATTAAATAAATATAATTGATATCATATAATTTTTTTATTCATACTAAATCAATTAATTTAATTTGTTGAGATAATATTAAATTTAAATAAGATTTTTATTAGTTTTAATTTTAGAAATATTAAAATATGATGTTTTTTTTTTATGGAGACCTATTGCTATATGATTTTCAAACTATATAAAGTGAGCCAACATTCATTGCCAATGAGGTTAGATTATGCTTATTTATTTGTACCTCATTTTCAAAGTAAGAAATTGAGAATAATGTTATCCAAATTCATCGTGGTCATTGTTGAATGGTGACTTCGCTTACTCACATTATCACTCCCCTTGGATATTTCATATTTTTGCATTGGAACAACCTTTAGAAGCTAAGATGGTTGGACATCAATTGTGTGAGTTGCATTACATGAATTGGTTCTATTTTATGTTGAGCACAAGACAACGTCAAGAATTTTCAGTAAGTTGTTAATAGTTATTACAAAGGTTGCAGCTCGAGTAGGTCATTTTGCAACTCGTGTAATAAATAAAATTAGGGAGTTGTCAATCATCATTATTGAGTTTTAAATGTGTAGTTGACATGTCTGCAACTCCTACGTATAACAGTTTTTTTTTTTTTTTAATAAAAATCACCCATATGATATGAATAGATTTTACTCGACCATCATAATTGATGATACTAGTTGTTTCATTGTTGCCAAGATCTTTAATAAAGACGCTTAATTGTTTTCATGCATCCTTGGTGAAACCTTTTCAGTTTATTATTCATCACAAATTTCATTTCTCTAAAATAGTTCACAGAGACCAATATTTAATAAGAAGTTTTGAAGGCAATACTACATAATGTGAAAGATGAAGTTAGGTTGCTTGAAGTTACACAACGCAACCTCAGTGCTATCATGGTTCAGTGACTGAAGCTCATTGTTAAACTCCAATGAGTGTCCTAAGTAAGTTTATGTAGCGTATATAGGTGCATAAGATCGACCTTAACTCCGTGCAACCAAAAGATTAGTACAAGACTCCAATTAAAGAGGGTCTCAATTTTGTATACAATATACTTGAACTTTAAAAAATTGCATCCTTAATTTTATATACTTACTACTCTAAAATTTTATATTTGTACTTTATGTCCAAAATAAATATCTATTTTCTAAATGGAGACTATCTTCTATGAAACTAAACATGATTTCTCTCTACACCCACCACTGTGAGTTTGTGATAGCTACTGCAACTATCAGGCGCCATCGCCAAAGTCAAAAAATTAGAATTTCAAATTTTGATAATAGAGTATAATTGATGTTTAGCTTTTGTGATTTATTGATTTAGGAACTCAATTTGTTTGAAATGGTTGATTTATTAATTTTAGAAACTCATTATCTATTAAAATTTAATATGATGGTGTTATTTACAATTTACTTATTTTGATGAATTTAAATAAAATAATTTGAGTTTTCTTTTTTTTGTATTTCATTCAATAAAAATATTATATTTAAAATAACTTATAATTTTTAAAATTATATTTTTTTTATTAAAGTCCAATTTTTTAAATTTATATAGAGACTACAATGTTGGTGCATAAATAAGTCAAAGACATACAATATATACTTATTGACACATACTCTTTTCACATGCAACATGCTCAATATTTGAGGCATGTGAAAATACTCTTATGCAATATAATGCTAATGGAGTCTCAAAATAATAGTTACTTTTGATCATTGTACATATATTAAGAAATGATAATAAGTAAAAGAAATAAAATACTAGTAAATTTACCAAATTATCATTATTAATTGGTGCATTTCTAACTATTGAAAATGTAAATTGAAATACAATGCTTTAGAAATAGTGTACATAATGCTTTAGAAATAATGTACATAATATTAGATAGACGGTATTATTGAAAAAAATAATTGAT
>JBBPBT010000013.1:4168739-4193574 GCA_037974875.1 Cicer bijugum
TTATTTTAATTTATAAAAATTAAAACAAATTTATAATACAAAAATACGCGCATTCACTGATTACTACAATAAAAATAATAAAATAAAATAATTATAAATAACACCACATAAATGAAATAACAAATATCTTACTAATATAGTATTTACAAAATCAAATTTTCTTTAACAATTTATAACCTTAATGATATGTAAAAAAAATATCATTATCTAAGTGGGTCAAAATTTACTTCTATTCAATTTTTTACAATATAACTCTATTTTTCTAGTTGTAGAGAACTAACAGTATATTACCGTATTAATTTTTAACGTGGACTAAATAAAATAAATAAAAAAAAAGTAGGTTGGTTTATTTTTTTTTGTCTTTTTTTAAAGATAAATTTATTAGTTTATCTTATTTTATAAAAAAAATGACCTCAATTTTAGTGAGTAGTCACGTGGCAGACAATAAATTGATAAATTCATATTTATATTTTGAAATAATTAAATAAAAAAATATATTCATATTGATTCATTCTAATTTTGAAGGAGATATATATACAGGTAAATTAAAAATCTCTAAAACCCTAAAACAAAGAAGCTGAGCAGCTCCATAGCCGCTGCAGCTCTACCATCGTATCATATAACAGAAAAAAAGTTTGAGTTGCATCAAACTCATATCTACAGGAAAACAAAGAAGTCAGCCACAGTGAGTAATTCCATCTTTTCCTTTTTTCTTTCGAATTATCCCTTCCACTCCCATGTCGCCGCCACCAGGATTCGTTTCCGGCGCGATTTTCCGCCGCCATATGCGCCGCTGCTAAAATAAACTTATCACGGAATCTCCTCGCAGATCCACTGCACTGCGATTCCGTGCTAAGGCGGTGCTAAGGCGGCGTGATTCACATCATATCATTGTGTTTTGTTGTTTTTATTTGTTTCAATTTTTATCCTAGAATTGTTTGTCTGTTTCAGTGTTAACCTACAGTTATTATTTTCTGTTTCAATGTTGGCCTAGATTTGTTTGTTTCATTCTATTCTTTGTTTTAATGTTGACTTAGAATTAATATTATTTTGTTTCAATGTTAATATTGAATTTTTATTATTTTTGTTTTAATGTTAACCTTGAGTTATTATCTTTTGTTTCAAATGGACCTGATGGCTGATATAACCTATTCTGGTATTCGATCATGATGAACTGATCACATGATGAACTAGTTTGGTTCATATTCATTTTGATTAAGATACAGGTAAATAAAAAACCTCTAGAACCCTAAAACAACAAAGTTTAGTTCTGTAGTCACCTTTACCCTTGAGGCACCAAATTCATCTCTACCCAGAAGAGAAGGCCGCCACAAACACTAAAGCTGCAGCATTACTCACAAGATTTATCTGCTGAATCTACACTCAGTGTAGCGGCATTCACATCGTAGCATTACACTCTTACTAGAGGAGCTAGGTCCTTATTACACTGTTTTCTTGCTTTTCAATTTTTATCCTACAATTGATTGTTTTTCTGTTTCATTGTTAACCTAGAATTTTTATTTTTCGTTTCTATGTTCTAGAATTTATATTATTTTTGTTTTAATGTTAAACTAGAATTATTATCTTTTGTTTCAATGTTAAAGTAGAATTATTTTTCTCTAACAGGGCGATACAAAACAAAAATGGTGCAATATAATTTTAAGAAGATAACTGTGGTGCCAAATGGAAAGGATTTTGTTGATATCATTCTCTCTCGGACCCAACGTCAAACACCTACTGTTGTCCACAAAGGTTATGCAATCACCCGTCTCCGTCAGTTTTACATGAGAAAAGTGAAGTACACTCAGCAGAATTTTCATGAAAAGCTTTCCACCATAATCGACGAGTTTCCTCGCCTTGGGGATATTCACCCTTTCTATGGAGATTTGCTTCATGTGCTCTACAACAAGGACCATTACAAGCTTGCACTTGGTCAGATCAACACTGCTAGGAATCTTATTGGTAAGATTGCTAGAGATTATGTTAAGTTGTTGAAGTACGGTGATTCGTTGTACCGATGTAAGTGTTTGAAGGTTGCTGCTCTTGGTCGTATGTGTACTGTGTTGAAAAGGATTGGGCCTAGTTTGGCTTATCTGGAACAGGTTAGGCAGCATATGGCTAGGCTTCCTTCAATTGATCCGAACACTAGGACGATTTTGATTTGTGGGTATCCGAATGTTGGCAAGAGCTCTTTTATTAATAAGATCACTAGAGCTGACGTTGATGTGCAGCCCTATGCCTTTACCACTAAGTCTCTTTTTGTTGGTCATACCGATTATAAGTATCTGAGGTACCAAGTGATCGATACACCGGGGATTTTGGATAGGCCATTTGAGGATCGGAATATTATTGAGATGTGCAGCATTACAGCTCTTGCTCATTTGAGGGCTGCAATATTGTTCTTCTTGGACATATCTGGGTCTTGTGGGTACACTATTGCTCAGCAGGCAGCTTTGTTTCATAGCATTAAGTCTTTGTTCTTGAACAAGCCTCTGATAGTTGTTTGCAACAAGACTGATTTGCAGCCGCTGGATGGATTGTCGGAAGATGACATGAAGTTGGTGACGGAGATGAAATCTGAAGCATTGAAGACTGCAATTGGTCAAGGCGGCGAGGGAACAGAGGCTGATGTGTTGTTGACCATGAGTGCCTTGACTGAAGAAGGCGTGATTGCGGTGAAAAATGCTGCTTGTGAGAGATTGCTGAATCAGAGGGTGGAGATAAAAATGAAGTCTAAGAAAATCAATGACTGTTTGAACAGGTTTCATGTTGCAACACCAAAACCACGTGACCAGAAGGAAAGGCCCGTGTGTATTCCCCAAACAGTTTTGGAAGCTAAAGCTAAGCAAGCAGCTGCTGAGAAGGAGAAGAGAAAAACTGAGAAGGATCTTGAGGAAGAAAATGGAGGGGCAGGTGTATACTCCATGAACTTGAGAAAGCATTATATCTTAGCCGATGATGAATGGAAAGAAGATATACTTCCCGAGATTTTGGATGGCCATAATGTGTATGATTTTATTGATCCTGATATTCTACATAGGGTTGAAGAGTTGGAAAGAGAGGAAGGTTTAAGGCAGGCAGAGGCTGAAGATGATGATTTTGAGATAGATTGGACTGAATTGACTCCGGAGCAGAAACTAGCTTTAGAAGAGATTAGAAGGAAGAAAAGCTTGCTAATCCAACAACATAGGATAAAAAAGAGCACTGCTGAGAGCCGACCAACCGTTGCAAGGAAATTTGACAAGGACAGGCAGTACACAGCAGAAAGAATGGGAAGGCAGCTGTCATCTCTGGGGCTTGATCCTTCTCTAGCTATTAACAGAATGCGCAGCAGATCTGTATCTAGGCAAGGCCGGAAAAGGGAGAGATCACCAAGTGTTGATGGTAGAGGTGGGATGGATATTGATGGTGACACACCTAGCAAGAAGCAGCGTCTGAGTAGATCACTTTCACGTTCTAGGTCCGTCTCCCGCCCACCACATGAAGTTGTGCCAGGGGAAGGTCTCAGGGATTCTGCTCAGAAGATCAAGGCAATAAAACTTGCAAAGAAATCTGTCAAGAAGAGAAACAAGAATGCCCGCCGTGGAGAAGCTGATAGAGTCATTCCTAATCTTAAACCCAAGCACTTGTATTCTGGAAAACGACCCAATGGAAAAACTGATAGACGTTAAAACAGGTAATATTCATTAGTTTTCTTGAACAATTTTTATTTATTTTTTGATAGATAGTTTTCTCGAACTTGAATATATACACATTTGCATTATGTTCTGTAGTATTTGCCTTGATCATTACATTTCTCATCTCAAGCATGGATAGTATAGGGTTAGTTGTGGCGAAGAATATTTAGTCACATTTTAAATCGATGTTTGCATGTTAAATATTTTTCCTACTAGATATGTTATGCTATTTCATCAATTTCTTCAAAACTTTATAATGATTTCTCTTTTCACTTCTCACTATTGAAATGGATTTTAGGTAACCTGGACTTGTTATATCCAAGCCAGTTTTTTATTTTATTTTATTCAGTGGGGTGATTGACAAATCTTGTTGCTACAAGATCAATTTCTGCATATCGACATTGTTGGTCTTGAGGTTTCTTCTGAACTCGAAGTTTGTTTTGCCAAATGTTAGTGAGGTTCCACTCTTGAATCATGGCTTATCGGAATCCCCTATCTTGATGATTTTAGTGATGAAAAAAGTGAATGATATAATCTATTTAAATGCTGGTATTGGAAACCACTGAATGAATAACTTGTTTAATTTTCTGGTCATGGTTTAAGATTCAATAAATTTATATGCATGCCAAGCCCCAAGTCTCTATCTCTCTGACAAGGTTTGAGATTTTCCTCCCCCTCCTCCCCAAAGCCCTTCCTTATCCAGAATTCAATCAAAGTCTCAAGTCTCTTTCATGTATCTCTTTAGCTAATATGTTGTGCTCTAGATAATTGCTTTTTGTAACAAGCCACCCATGGGCACTAAAATGATGTTGGTCTTTGCAGGCGATGATTATGATGATGGCTTTGTGGTTGTCAAGAATTTTGTTCTATTTATGTTTTCCTTGAGTTAATGGCATGGTGATGGCTGCAAAGAAACTTTCCTGTACACTCGTGCTTTTTATATCATTCTTTATAATTGTTTATTTAGATCTATTTTGGACCTGTGGTATGAATTGTGTGAGCTGCTTTTATTTAGATCAATTTTGGACCTATGGTATGAATTATGGGGGATGCTTTTTGGATTTTGAGTTGTTTATGTATTCAAAAATATTGGCAACTGTGGTTGTGTTTTTTTGGAAGTTTGTTGTTTTGTTTCGAATATGATAGCCGATTCCCTTATAAATGTTTTAACGTTCAATAGCAGGGTAATTTTGTTCTTTTCATGTCAAGATCATTTACAAAGTGAAACCAGTGAGTTTTCAGGGTGATTTTGATCCGATTTTCATAATTGAATTTAATGTAATATATCTTATGTTGAAGTTGAACCCAGTGACTTTTCAAATTGAACAGAATGTGATAAGGGGTTGTAGATCAATTAGTAATATTTTTCATAATTGGTTTGCGTTCTAGTTCCTAGTCAATATGTATATTGGCAAAGTGCACTGCCACAATGAGATTTTGCTTCTGAAGCTGCCCAAAGTTGTTGATTAGAAAAGTAGTATAAATGTGCTTTCATGTAAAACATGCATGACATTTAATCTTAAAACTCCTACTTGTTTTAGATATTCTATGCTTTAATGAGATGGGAGGAAAGGTGAGTGGGATGGGAAAAGAATAAGGTGTGTAGTAGACTGAATTAAATTGTAAGATTTTAATTAACAAAATATTTTTTTTGACTCATTCCCAGGATATTAACACTAATTAAATTGTAAGATTTTAATTAACAAAATATTTTTTTTGAGGGCAATTAACAAAATATTTGTTGATATGGACAAAATACAAACAATGTTAACCTATATGGATTTATTTGAAAAAAATAATAAAGTTGTGATAAGTTTTTTATATAACTTTTTTACAAAAGAAAATCGATGGATTTCATTAAATAGTCTAGGAGGGACTGATATAAAGTGGAAACATGATAAAATAAGTGGGAACAAAATGAGATTATTGTTTTATTCTAAAATCTTTCTTACATTAAAGTTGAAAAATAGATACATAACTAATGGCAAGACAATCTATAATTATCATATAAATAATAAAAATAAATTACCATATTATATTTAAATTTAATAAACCAATTAATTTGATAAAAACAGTCATTTATTCAATTATTTTTATAAAATATGATTTAAAATATAAAATTAAAATATTATAAATTATAAATATAAAAATAATTTATAAAATATTATATAAAATATAAATTTAGTCAAATATAAGTATAAAAATAATTAATATAATTTGATATTAAATTTAATAAAAAATATAAAAATAAAATACTTGATCAATCAGATTATTATTAACCAATAGAATAGATAATTATAATTTACAAGTTTTACATATATATACTTGAATGGTTAAATTATAAGTTTAATGATTTTATTATGTGTATAACATAATTGCCACAAGATTGTAAAACTATTATTCGTGCCTTTTTGTGTTTTCCTCCTAGTTGGTAGTGGTTGTTGTTTCCTCACTAAGTCTGCCCCTGTTGTTTATCTTCTTTAGATTCGCAGGCAGCTGAATAGCAAGCTGTTAGTAGATTCAAGTTTCGATCATATTTATTTTGGCAAGCCTCTTTGATCGATAACTTTTTGTAAAGTCTATAGTAGGTTAAATCTTTTTTATTTTTGTCCTTGTAATTTTTTATTTATTTCAACTTTAACTTGGAAGTTCAAATTTGTTTTGAAACCATCCTTGCCATTAGTCACTTTAAAAACAAAAAAGCTAAGATAAAAAATAGAAAAGGGACAAAAACAAAAAGAAAGTGTGATGTTATAGGGACAAAAATAAAATGAAATCATTTATGTTTGGTCCTTGTAAGAATGCGATTTTATCTATAAGTTTGCACTTTTCTTGTTTTCACCCATTCTCTGTTTGTTAGCTTTTTTTAACGGTCACTAACAATATATGTATTTTTTTTAAACACATTCGAACTTATAGAATTAAAGTTGCAACTAAAAAAATTATAGGGACAAAAAAAATGCTAATTTACAAGGACTAAATAAGTTATTTAATATTAATTAAACTATCAATAATTAATTAAATTATCGTTTCTATACAAAATAAATTATTTCAAAATTAATAAATTATATCATATAAACCAAAAATATAATACACCATAATTAAATAATTACATTTAAATTATTTATACAAACCAAAAATAAAAAATAGAAAAATTTATTCCAATACATCAATCATGGTAATGAATAATCAACAATCATCATAGTCAATAATCATAACACCTCTATGGTTATTGAGTCGAGTAACCAACAATTGGTCTTGTTGTTCCAACTGTTGGGCTCAGGGCTTGTCCTCTAGCATGACATGTTCACTTGTTGAGTGTTGACGTAAGATGAAACTTGTGGCAAACCAATTTATCCTTCTACTTGAGGTGGCCTCTTATCCATATCTACATATCAAATTGAATATTATCATAATTAAAGTTATCATCCCCTACCCCTAGACTTGGTCATGACAAAATTAATGAGTTGATAATTCACATAAGATTCCGTTGTACCATTGATGGTCTTGATTTTGCAATGATCGACTGTAGTAGCCTTGAGGTCCCTGAATATTAGATGTGATTGAATGGTCACTAGAATTGGCTCTTTTGCTCTCCAATTTTATGGCTTGTTAAACCTCATTATGAACCATGGATTTAAAAATGTCACTAATTATTGAGAGACTATGGATGTCATGTATACCCATATCAATATGTTATCTAATGAAAGAAGTGGTCATTACAACAGGTTTTTCAGGTGTATTAACCAGAGCATTCACAAGTTCATTAGGAGGAGCTACAAAACTTGGCATTTTTAAGGTTTGTGGTCGATCATTAGGTTGTGGATGACTTTACTTTTTTTTTTATGTTTGTCGATGGTTGATTCATGTCGTTGACACTTTTACCAAAACTTAAGTTCATGCACCAATATTGATCACGACCTTGGCGAACTAAACGTTTTGTTAATTTTTGTTTTATTGTCCCACGAGACATACTATATTTGTTGTTCAAATTATAGTTAATTGAGCTATCAACTAATAAATCTTAGACTTTGATTTCTTTTTTCTTCAAATAATTACACTAAACAAAGTAATAATCTTCCCCTTTTGTAGATTCTCTATCTCCTCAAAAAGCGTTTTAAGTATGGTGTTTGATTTTAATGGGTTATCTAAGCTAAAAAAATGCATAAGTAAAATAAGTATAAAGATAGGGATAAAATATGAGAAAATAGACTTGTTTGATTGATTGTGTGTAAACATTACATGAGGTATTTATAGACAAAGTCCATCCTACTGGCCAATGCATCTTGGCCTGCAAAATTCACCCTGACCCTATCTCATTTAGCTATTTTTGCGAATAATGCATGTTTTCTTCCTATTGTCAGATGTATGTGGCACCCTATAATGGATTGTATCCTCTATTTTCGTGGCATTTTAATTTTGGTTATCCCATGCGTGCGTTTTTGCCCTCACATTGCATTTTTGCAAATAATGTTCATGGTTAGTGACGGTATAAACATTAAAGACAAATTTTACTATTGAATTGTCAAGTGTTTAGACCATCTCTGAAGACCACATGACCCTTGGAAACCTTCGTAGAACTGAGAAAAAATCAATTAACTCATTTTCGACTGTTGCTAGTTTGCCTAACCCTTAATTCAACAAATAGGGATTCAACTACTGTCGTGCTCAGCTAACAACTTAAAATATTTATGGCTGTGTTAGAATTCGTTGACTTTAGAAGTAATTTTGTGATAAGTTACTCTACTTAATAATAATAATAATAATAATAATAATAATAATAATAATATATTGCATTATATTCTACAAGGTGAATTGACTCAATATTTTCAAATAATCATACGCTGGAGGATCGTAATGCAAAAAAAAATATTTTTTCTATCTTTGACATGCTTAAATTTCTTGTTAACAATATTTTGAATTTGTACTTCACTTAAATCTCATTAAATTGTTGCCATTAAAAATTGTTGAGTTAAACGAATGTCACTAATTACTTAACTCATCAGAATCCTTGATCATAAAGATAATCTTTTGAATTAACAATTAAACCTATTGGTGAGTTGAACGTTAATATACCAACTCAAATCAAATCAGAAAAAAAATGAATGAACAAATACAATAAAAAATAAAAATAATCACTAAGGAGTTTTCTCCATGTGTGTGCAGTAGGTTCAGAAATGACATGGGTTCTAGTTTTATTCCCATTTAGTGCAGTAAATGATGGGCTCTTAGCAGCAGTTATGTCCCAAAAGCTTTGTTTCTTGGCCATTGGTAGTGGTGATTGAAAACAATGACTTGGACTCTTCCACTCACATGTGTTTTCATCCTTTGGCCGTATGCTAGACCTGGTTACCACTTTCCCTGCTGATGCTGCTGTTTTCCCATTCTTTTGTGAAAGCTCGCGAATAACATCATCTTTCTGCTTTATCAGCAAACAGTGGTCCTTTTTAATTCTCTCTATCTCTGACTCCAAAGATTTTACATTTTGATTAAGTGTTCTGACATTGATGGCTTTCTTCTCTCCAATGTACTTGGTCTCTGGAGTGAGATAAGTTGCAGTAAAGGAAGAGGGTTTGGTCCATCGCTTTTTATTTGGTTGAACAGAAATTGTAGGAGTCCAAAGACGAGATGAAACGGATGGTCGTGTTGAGGCGCAGGAACATGCTGCTAAGGACTGTGCTTCGAGTGTCAAAAGCTTTTGTTGCTGCTGTAGCAGCATTCGCATTTCACGGTTCTCCTTTTGTAGCTCAAGTACCAGCTTGGCCTGGTCTGTTCCTGTTTCAGTTACTGATAATAGATCAGCATCATTTGCCTGCATCCATGTCTAACAGGTTTCAGTTACATTATTCAGAATCAAAACGGAGTGATATATTTGAAATGGTCAGAGGATTCAACCTTTATTCGGATCTCCTTGGCTCTATCAGCCCAATAAAGGGTGTTTTGGGTTTCGCCAGATGAGAGGCTACTCGGGCTTATGTTAGCAATCATGACAGTGCTGCACGTTCCTCCTAGTGAATCTTTGAGAAGCTGTGTCAATTTTGAATTTCGGTATGGTATATGCTTCTTTCCCTCTACAAGAGCATTGATGCAGCTGCTTAGTGCAAGAAGAGACCGGTTAATGTTGGCACCCTCAAGAGATCTAACTGTTCTTCGATCGGTGGCAAGAGCTCGCTCTGACCCTGCAAGATCAACCAACGAGAGCTTTCCCACATTGTTAATAATATTCATTGCAGCATCTCTAACTTGGTATTCAACAACAACCTATATGTAACAAATAAACTAAGCACAAGTCACAATCAAAGCATATAAAGGTTTTTGCATCATTTTCTGTAAGCAACCTTCAAAAGTGTACCTGCAAGACAGCATGGGAACGTGACGATGTTTCATTTGCACGAGTTGGTTCTGTAGTTCTATTATGATTTCCTTGCTGAAGCAATGTCAACACCTGAAGCAGCAAAAGCAAATTAAAACTCAAAAAATTCATACAACAATATTCCAATATACCAGAATAGTTCAGAATATTACTTCATCAGTAGAGTAAGCTCTGCGTTGTGTAAGACCTGCTGCCACAATCCCCTAAAATATAGTTAGACAAGGTTCGATCAGATTGTGATTTAATGGGATGCAGCAAAAACAAGAACTCTTCACAACAAACAAAAATTCATTTTTCATATATTTAATCTGGCTGGAAGGGCTAGTAGGTGAAGAATTGAAATAATACTAATAAACAGGTATTTAAATTAAACTACAAGGTTCCTCATTAAGATTAATGAGTTAAGTATTAATGCCTACAAGGAAAATTAAGTTCTTATTCCTTTCACCTAGTAGTATAGATGGGCCCTAAAAACATAATAGTAAACATGAGCTAAATGTATTAAGTTTCCCATGCTGATGTATTGCCGCAGTTGTGGTTGAAATGCAGTTATTGGGGGTCAGCGGCCGCATCATGTGACTCAGTATACATGAACTTTGAATGCTTAACAAAATAGTATCATATATTTGTAAATTGACTGTACCTATGTACTTGCATCAAGATATACTATTGAAAAATCATTCAATTTATTTCAAAGTCATGTATGTAGTCACAGATACCATAACAGGTACAAATTATCAGTAACATTTCTCTTCAACATAGCTAATTTTCTTTTAAAATTACAATTAAGATAAGAAAATGGACCTGTTTATCTTCTCTCAAAACCAGAGGTCTTCCAGGTGAAATCAAATCTCTTACAGTTTCATTATAAACCTCAAGATAGGACAGATGAACAGCATGGTTTCCATCACAACTTCTCGTCCTGATTTTACTGAAAAGATCCTTAATTGCCAACACCATCACCCCCGGGCTCTCCACTGTACCAAGCATTGTGTAAGTTTTTCCAGATCCAGTGGCCCCATAACAGAAAACAGTCCCATTCCTCCCTTGTAGAACTCCTTCCACAAGTTCTGAGGTTCTGAAAATGCAATGTAAACAAGTTTTTAACCATACACCAAATAATAACATTATGATGTGAAAGCACTTATAAAATTTCATAAGATTAAAATAGAAAGTAAAGAAATGGAAAAACTTCATAGATTGTAAAATAAAAGTGATTGAATGTAACCACAATTGTATGTGTCTAACACTCTTCAATAAATAAATTGAACTGAATGGAATATAACAATTATCATGATATTTTACCAAAATGAGTTCAAAAAAAAGTTTTCATATCAAAACCCAATATAGGAAGAGAATTCAATAAAACATATTTAATGTAATAATGATATCAAAACCCAATATAGGAAGAGAATTCAATAAAAGATATTTAATGTAATAATGATATCAAAACCCAATATTGGAAGAGAATTCAATAAGACATATTTAATGTAATAATGATATATTAAATTTATAAGAAAGCCAAATTTAATTTAACAATGATATCCTATGTTTATAGGAAAGCCAAATTTAGGAAAATTATGAATGAAGAGAATCAATGAAGCACGTATTAAGGTGTGAATGTCGTGGTATAGAGAAGAGAACTCACGAGGTGGAATAAACTTCCTGTTGAGTAGCTGAATCAGGAAAGCAAGTATCAAAGCTGAAATGCCGTCCACGAATTCTCTTCAACCTCAAGAAATCGTTAGGATTAACAAATTCGGTCAAATAAACGTCACCGGGATTCACGATCCTCACACAACACCTCGAACCTACTTCCTTTTCTTTCTTCGAAATTGGTCTCACTCTCACAAACACAGTTACTCTATTCCCTGTTTTCTTCATTTCCGGTAACAATAGCTTCCGAGTCACCACACTGTTCTTGAAAGAAGGGTTCTTGGGAGGTGAAAGGTTTCGTTGTTCCCGGGCTTTCAACTTCTCCTTTAAACCTTGATGTGAATTCGAATCGTTCAATGTGTGATTTTTTTGTTGGTCTAGGAGAGAACCCATAACTAGAAATTTCTTGGTTTTGAAAGCTTGATTTGATGATTGTTATACGATGCGATGCTATTAATATCAGAGAGAGCTATGCGATGAATATCAGAGAGAGCTATGCGATGAATATCAGAGAGTGCGATGCGATGAATATCAGAGAGTGCGATGAATATCAGAGAGTGCGATGCGATGAATATCAAACAAAGAGGGCGATGCGATGAATTTTCTACTAATTCTTGGATGATTCTATTATGTAACTGTCGAATATATATAGCCGTGGTTCAAACCGCGGTTCAAACCGCGGTTCAGTTTTATTTATTTATTTATTTTTTATTATTATTATTATTGTTATTATATTATTATTATTGCTATTATTATTATTATTATTATTATTATTATTATTATTATTATTATTATTATTATTATTATTATTATTATTATTATTATTAGTTTTGAAAGCTTGATTTGATAATTGTTATACAATGCAATAAATTTTAGAGAGAGACAGAGCGTTCTTGACGATTGGATTGTTTGTTGATTATTATGAAATAAATTTAGATGAAGAGAATAGAAAGTGTTACAAAAGTGTTTATATTTTATAAAGGTAGAATATATAGTCCAAACTGTGATTTATAATAGATTGAGGTTTTATTTATTATTATTATTATTATTTTATTTAATTGATTTTGAGAAGTAGATGGGGCTATAGTCACCTCTGGAGTCAACAATCTAAATGCGAGATTTCGAGAATTATTAGATTTATTTAAATATTATTAGATTTATTTAAAAAATAACAAATGTCTTGATAAATTAAATATAAATGCGAGATTTCGAATTCTTTCTTGTTAAGATTTTCTTAAGTTAATGTATAATGAGTTTGAAATAAATGTCAGGAGAAAATTCAAATTTAATGAAAATATTTAGATAGTATTTACTTTCACTAGACAAAGTACACAAAAAAGTTACGTAAAAAATTTAAAATGTAGGATTGTAAACTCATGCTTACTCCAATGCACCTTATTTATTCTCTTATCAAATATGAATCAACTATATAATATCAAAATGTATACAAAAATATGATAAGTTATTTATTTTATCTATTTATTTCAAGACATTATATTTTTATTAGTATATTTACGTATCTAATATTTTAATCAGATCTCTTTTAGCTTTTGTTAAAAGAATGTTTAAATACTTGGAAAGTACTACTAAGCTTTGTCAAATATATAAGAAATCTCCATAATATATGTTAGTTAGATTATATTGGTCGACTATATTAGAGACAAGATTGAGCGCAAAAGTACTTGTGGAAGTTGCACATTCACTAATGAGAGTAATTGTTTTATCTATTATAGAAGTATAATATATTTCAGTAGCAAGCCGCAACATACAACTACTATGAATGAAACAATACCTTGAAGAATGTCAGATGAATTAGAGTGACATTCCTATCTTTTGTGATAATACATCTGCTATTTTGTCTAACATAAAAAAATAATTTTACATTATATTGATTATACCTTGAAAAATCTTAATCCTCAAAACGTTGGTCAATTGTGGTTGATTCTGTTGGTAAGTCGTAAACCAGAGAGAGAGATAGGTGTTCCCATAACAGATATATCAGTGGTCCCGTAAGAAGAGAAAGATTTTGAAAATAATAAGTTTAAACTATAGAAATATGGTCAAATTCCTTAGAACCTTGAGCGAACTAGGTTCTAGAAGAAGAGATAAAACCATGATATCTTCTACTTCATTATCTATAAAGATATTAGAAAATAGAAATGACCAAGACAACTATCAAAATAAAGAGTTACAAATAGAATAAATAGAAAATAAATTACAAAATTAGAATATGTCTGACATCAAATATAAAGAAATATATAAAACCAGCACGTTTGACAAATTTAGATCTCAGGAGATTAGCCATACATTAGAATCTTCTAAATCAACAATTGAATATCATGAAACTATTAATTTATTAAATGAAGAAATAATTTATGATCATATTTAACAAGGATTTTGTTATATTCACTTAGGATTAATACAAGTTGCTCTTAAACCATTACATAAGTTAGGACTAAATACTATCATATTATTAGTGTTACATGATAATAGAATTAAAAGATTTAATGAATCCATTATTGCTATGTTAGAATCAAATTTAAATGATGGTCCTATTTATTTTAATTGTTATCCAAATTACTCTATGAGCTTAGAAAACAGTTTTACTAATAGGTCTTTATATTCAATGTATGGAGGATTTATTCTACGAAGGAGTAGCTAATATCGATATATGTTACATAATTAAATATAAAGTTTCAAATATAAATTATTATTTTAAAGCATTAAGAAGTACACCTAGAAATGAAACTGTAATTATTGAAGCAAATATAAAACGTTCTAATATCACACCCCCTAAAAAACTAAAGGTTTGTGATATTATTGCTAAATTACCAGAAGAATGAGTATTAAAAGAAAGACTAAATTATATCCGTGATCCCTTAACTTAATTTCAGGTAACATTTTAGTTCTTTATTTTTTTTCCCTAGTTGGTCCTTTATTTTAATTTTAAGTGACAATTTGATACTTTATGTTTTAAAATTTCAACAATGTTATCATTTTTTGAACAAAAATTCAAAAAAATCATCAAAATTTTCAACCAAAACCCATTAAATTAATAATCATCTTCAATATAATGCAAATTTTATCAAATCCATAACTCAAATATTCAAATACACTCATATTTTCATCTCCAACAACATCAAATATAAAAATGAAAATATGAGTTTATTTCAAGATTTAATATATGAATTTGATTAAATTTGTATTTTATTGAAGATTATAATGAATTTTATGGGTTTTGGTTGAAAAATTTGATGATGTTTTTGAGTTTTCGTAAAAAAAAGTACAACATTGTTGAAATTTTAAAACATAAAATATCAAATTGTCACTTAAAATTAAAATAAAGAACCAATTCGGAAAAAAATGAAGATAAAGGACTAAAACATTACCTGAAATTAAGTTAAGGGATCACATATGTAATTTAGCCTAAAATAAATTATGCCAACACCTAGAATAGATTCTCGAAAACCTAGACAATTTATTCTAGAAGAGGATGGTAGTATAAGAATTAGAATGAATCGAAGTCAGTCTTTTAAAACTGGTAAATCATTAAAATATTTATCTGAAACAAGTTCTAGAAAATCAATAGATTCAACATCTACCATTAATATTAACTTAACAAATCCCCTTGACACAGCAACACAGATCTCTCTTTCCCTCTTCTCCAGATCTCGTAGAGTCCTGACAGCTGTCTATGCATCCATAAAAGCATTATTCATTGCTTCAACCATTTGATCATTCCTATTGACGTTGACTTTTGCAGCGTCGATCCTTCTTGGAGGTATTGTTTCCTCAAAACCAACATCAAGAAGAAATCTTAACACCACTTCAAATAATTCAAAAACTAACTTCTGAATATACCAACACAATGAAACTACATCGAACCCGACAACTCAGACAACCTCTCTCGACGCATGATCAGATAAGAACTCCCAACCTACAGGTTGACCTGCAATCTATAACCAAAACTCCACATCCCCAAAGAAATCCAAACCAAAGCTCTGATACCACAATTGTAACAACCTGTTTTTTTTAACAGCGCGAGTGTATTTTTTTTTTCAAAACAAATTCATAAAAATAAAGAAATAAAGAAAGAAGTACTTTTGGATAAATATTTAAGTCGTAACATAACGACAAGGTCAACAAATATTTACAAGCAGCAGAATAGTTTTTGAAATAAAAATCCAAACTATTCAAATATCAAAATACACCAGGGCTATGAGGCCTATCAGACGTAGCTCATACCTCTGGGGTATTCTCAGTAGACACCTGTACAAAAGCACTGCCTCAAGAATTTTAACTCCTAACATCACATCAAAAAGTGGTACATGGAACCCATCAAAATAAAATGTCAAGCTGACAATATGGGTATAGGTACAGTCTTCTAAATTAAAATAAACACAACCCAAAAAGAAAGACATCTAGTCCCTATATGTCAACATAATCTGATCATTCTACAAAAAACTATACATCTCGGATGATCTTCACACACCCCGCAAGATCCTCTTGACACAGCTCTAGTCAGGTGGGTCCAACTACATTCCCATCCACAGGGTACTAACGGTGGGAAGATCATGGTTCTCATCTGAGGATAAAACCCAGATTTCCACAGTAGTTATAAAGGTCACCAACCAAAATTAACAATTAACACATAACATTTAAGTTTTTAAATGCACAAAATAACCTTTCAACTTAGCATGCACCTTGAAAGGGTTTCCATATGCTAGACATGCATAAACAAAGATGAAAAATAAAGTTTTTAACAAAATTGTACTGTTGTATTCGAATACACATCATAAAACAGTAGAAAATAGCAAAATTTAGCTTTTAAAAGGGTTTCGAAATCAATCAACCCTTACACACAAATCTGAACAATCACACTTAGCAATTATAGCACAATCACCATGACAATTTGAGTTTCGAAAAGGTTTTACAATCAATCACACTTACACACAAATCCAAAACATTCACACTTAGCAATTATAGCACAATCACCATGAGAACTTAAGTTTCGAAAAGGTTTTGTGATCAATCACACTTACACACAAATCCAAAACATTAACACTTAGCAATTATGGCATAACCACAACAACCACTTGAGTTCAAACACTCAATCATAATCTTGAATCAAACGTGACTCGCGTGCCAAGCACCTTAATGCAATGCGTATATGCCAAAATGCATGAACTCAGAATTCTAAACCAAAACCCTCCTCGAAGGGCCGTAAATCATAATTGTACCGTCTATCACAAGCTGAAATACTAAATTACTGAGGTGCTATCTATCACGGGTCAATGTGATTTACTAAAAACGTAAATTGTAAATGTACCGTCTATCACAGGCCGAATACTATTTACCGAGGTGCTACCTATCACGGGTCAGCACGATTTACCAAAAATGTGCAGTCTATCGCAGACCTTACACGACGCGATAATCCCCGCAAGGATAAGATGAACCAACAAATCACATAGAATCATCTCGTGGCCCATCCGGTCACCACTATCACCATGACCCATCTGGTCGCCATGTACTATGAAATGTATGAGCATACTCTCATTCTATCCACGACAATCATTAAGTAAATGCAGATATTAAAAGAATCTCCATTTTTAATACTCATTTAACTCTAAAGATTTTCACGACAATCATTAAGTAAACGCAGATATTAAAAGATTCCCCATTTTTAATACTCATTTAACTCTAATGATTTTCAAATTCCACACAAAACATACTCAGACATATTCTCAAATTCAATCCACAATTCACACCAAATCACATCAATTCATTTTTCCACAAAATCCACACAAACACATCTCAAAATATATAATATTAATTATGAACACGTCAAACACGACAAACACAAATCATCACAACCCACCACTCAAACACATCAAATTTCATTTCCTCAAAATCACACATAAATGAGTTAAATTCATTTTCCACAAAACACTTATTAATATCACCAAAAACCCAACTCTAAAATTTCACCAATAAAAGCATTAAATTCATTTTCCCCAAATCTACACTTCAACCCTACCAAATTTCTTTTTCACCTAACCACAGATAAGTCCCTAAATGCAAACTAAAAGTTTGGAAGGAGCCTTTACCTTAACGTTAGCTTTAACGAGCGACTATAGTACCGCGAGTAATTCCAATAAAATCTCTGCTCGCGATGTCGCTTCCAAAGTTAGTTCACTAGCACCGTAGCATGGAGGTGAGAAACTGTCCCTTCTATCTCTCCGCGAAACGAAGCTTAGATCTAGAAGAGAAATGAATTTTTGTGTTTGACGATTTTGAAATGACCAACACCGTTTTCGAATCTGAGAAGAAGAATGAAGCTGAGAAATCCTTGCTTTCTTACCCACCAAACCTTGGGTTTCTTTTCTTGAAGCAAAAGAAAGCAAACGAAAATGAAGAAGGAGGAAGAACGAGAATGGGTTCGCGAGGCAGGGAGGCACGTTTTCGTTTTCTTCTGTTTCTGTTTTCCTTTGTTTTTCCTTCCTTTTCTTTTCCCTCCAAACATATATATATATATATATACACACACACACATATATATTAATTATAACTTAACAAATATCTAAATATCTAGATATTTATCAAAATTACCATTTCACCCATAACATCTTAAACCATTTGATAAAAATATCTACTCTCGTCGCAACTCAATTGACAGATACAATTTTTAGCAACCCGAGATATTTTTAACAAAACGGCATAGAATTAAATTCTTCGTAACCTAAATAAATTATTCTTCGACAAAAGATTCACCGTACTTAATCTAATTTATTTATCGACGAATAATTTTAATCGGGACATCAAAAGATATTTTTGAGCATTGAACTCACAAAATATCAATAACTTGGCTAAAAAGCCTCAAAGGTTAATACCAAAATATACTAAAATACATAAATTAGAATTTAAAACTATGGGTCTTACAAAGGAAAAGTCGTAAGAAATAAAGCAAGATTAGTTGCTCAAGGTTATAATCAACAAGAAGACATAGACTATGATGAAACCTTTGCTCCAGTTGCAAGGATAGAAGCCATAGTAATTCTTCTTGCATATGTATCATATAAAAACATCAAACTTTTTCAAATGGATGTTAAAAGTGCGTTTTTAAATGGCTTTTTAAATGAACAATTTTATGTTCGCCAACCTCCAGGCTTGGAAGATCAAAAGAAACTAGATCATGTTTTTAAACTCACAAAAGCCTTATATGGTTTAAAACAAGCTCCTAGAGCTTGGTATGAAAGATTGAGTTCATTTCTAATCACAAATAATTTTTTCCGTGGAAACATTGACACAACACTTTTTAAGAAAACAAGTAAAAATTATCTATTCATTGTTCAAGTGTATGCTGGTGATATTGTTTTTGGATCAACAAATAAAAAAATGTGTGAGGATTTTTTAAAACTCATGCAAAGTGAATTTGAAATGAGTATGATGGGATAATTGAGATATTTTCTTGGCTTACAAATCAAACAACATAAAAATGGGATTTACATTTGTCAAGGAATATATATCAAGGATCTTTTAAAGAAATACAAAATGAGTGAAGTTAGGATTATGTCTACTCCCATGCATCCATCATCCTCATTAGATAAAGATTAAAATAGACAATCAATCACTGAAAAAGAATATAGAGGTATGATAGGATCATTACTTTATTTAACTGCAAGTAGGCCTGACATTGTTTTCGCAGTAGGCTTAGGCGCTAGATTTCAATCTTCACCAAAAGAGTCTCATTTAACAGCAGTCAAAAGAATTTTTCATTATCTCGTAGGTACTACTGATCTTGGCCTTTGGTATAGCAAAGATTTTCATTTTGATTTTGTAGCTTACTGCGATGCCGACTATGCTGGTGATAAGATGGAAAGAAAGAGCAAAAGTGGTGCATGTCAGTTCCTAGGGGAAGCCTTAATAAGTTGGTCATGTAGGAAGCAAAATACAATTGCCCTATCAACCACTAAAGCTGAATATGTCTCAGCCGCAAATTGTTGCTCTCAAGTCTTATGGATCAAGAATCAACTTGAAGATTATTCAGTTAAGTGCTCTCATATTCAAATATATTGTGATAATACTAGTGCCATTAATTTATCTAAGAATCCTATTCAACATTCAAGGTCAAAACATATTGAGATAAAACACCATTTTATTAGGGATCATGTGAGTAAAAAGGAAATCGAATTAATCTTTGTTGATATAAATAATCAGTTAGCGGACATTTTTACAAAGCCCTTGTTGAAGAAACCTTCAATTCCATCAAAGAACGATTAAAAATCGTTAAAAATCCTAATTAGGATCATTAACATTCAAACCAGAACATTTTGGTCATAACGAAGAACAATCTCCGTTTTTGCTTAACCACTCAAGATCGATCTTCATTCTTCATCATCACTAACTGTTAAAATTACTCTTTTTCATCTGAAACGACTGCTAATTTTAAAAAGATATGGCTACTCATGATTTGTCCAACTACATGCTTTCTATTTCCTCATTTCCAATGCTCAACTGCCCTATCAAATCAATCACACACGTGGCACTCCATTCACTTCTTAATCAACTGCAACCAAATCAAAACGATCACCTTTTTCCTCTTTTATTATTCAAATTTTCTTTCTCAGAACTCATCTTCTATCTTCCTCTTCATCAAGCTCCTATTATTTTTCAAACATGGCTCGTACCAAAACCAGGGCACACAAAAATCCCATATCACCACTACCATCATCATCCTCTTCACCTTCTCCATCTCCAGTCCGTTCACCATCTCCAGTCTGTTCACCTTCTCCTCCACCCAGACCAACACCTCCCCATTCATCCTCTGAAAAAACATTTTCAGACTACCTATGGTCTTCCCCATAACCATACACTCAACCTCTCTCAACTAAGCTTCCTCCTTTATATCAATGTCCCACCCCTTCTTTTAGTCAATTCACACCCCATCTTCAAGCCATTATGAACCCTAGTTCTAGTACCTCATCTTCTCAATGAAGATCAATGTGCATTCAAGTAGGAATTGGAACTTCTAGAAACAAAAAGGTTGACACCACCATTTACTCAATTTCTGACGATGAATCTGAACCTTCATCACCTCAACATAATCCCAACTCACAAGCTATTCATACATCCCAGCCAAAAAAACCAAAGTCCCCACAAGTTTCAAAATCACCAAAAATCCCAAACACTATATCACCATCCCCCAAATCTTCTGCCCAACATCTTCCAACCAAAAATAAACAAACAAAATCACAACCCAGAAAACCTAAATCCAGATCTCCCTCTACACTGTCACAATTTTTGGCCTCCCAAAAACTCAATATCCCTAAAAAAATCTCAGAAAAACACATCTCAAGAACGATCTTCACATTCACTCTAACCTCAAGAACAATCTTCACCTCCACAAGAACGTTCTTCATCTCAGTTTTATCCTCAAGAACGTTCTTCAACCAAAACACCAACCAAAGAACGTTCTCCTATTAAAACTCCAACCTAGAAAACCACAAAAGCTTCCACAACAACAAATCCTAAATCCTTCACCAAACCCTCTTCCTCAAAAATCCTCATACCACCTCTGATTTCTTCCAAAATCCAAAAAATATTTTCTGAAAAATGGGCTCAACGCTCTATTGTTATTGGAAGAGTTTTTGATTTTGAAAAACTTCAACTTGAAGGGATCTCCATCCAACATCATATTGATGCACTTGACTGGACGAATTTTTTGAAAATATCTGAAGCCTTTTATTGCAAAGTTGAAGCCTTTGAAGACAAGTCTCTCATAGTTTCAACCCTGAAAGGTATTGAAATTCGACTTGATCCTCTGATCCTGGCTGATATTTTGAAAATACCATATGAAGGTTTAACAATCTATGGCAAATATTGGTACAGAACCTTAAACATTTCAAAAGATGAAGTGTTTGAAGAGCTATTTGTTGATGGATCCACAAATTGTATTTCAGCTGATCTAAAACCCCCGCTAAAAAATTTTAACAACATAAATCAACACAACATTTTCCCTCACTGTGGCAGTCATGAATTCGTCTCTAATAATGACGCTCTTGTCATTTATCATCTTCTTCATTGCAAGAAGTTAAATCTACCATATTTAATAATCCAACATATGATTGCTGCAATAAAAAAGGATTATAAGCTCAATATTGTCCCTTATGGCATGGTATTCTCCAAAATTTTCAAGCATTTTGATATTCCACTTTCAACTGAATCCTCAATTATCAAAATTTCCAAATTCTCCTCCAAGAACCTCTCACATATGAAACAGCTTTCCACCATCCCAACCTCACCACAACATGCTTTCAATCCATCATCCACAAGCAAAAGAAAAAGGTATGCCCAAATCTCTGTTGCACACACAATAACTGAATCTCAAGAACGTTGTTTCCCTCAACAAAATACTGAAAAACGTTTCTCGTTTTCTGTTGTTTCCCCACACTTGAATCCTGCAACTTCCACACTTCCACCATTCACACATTTCTCCTCTCAAGAACATTTATGTCCTACACTTCCTTTCCAAAACACTTCAAAAATGTTTCCAGTGTTTATCTCGCCTCATAAAACTGCATCATCATCCCTCTTTGGAATAAGTCAATACTTGGCTTTTTCTGATCTCGAAAGATCTTTTTGTGACATGAATGAAACATCATTATTTGGTTCAAATGTTAAGCACATATTGAGGGGGAGTTTTTTTAATTAAAAAGCTCTCTGAATTATTATTAAAATCAAAATTAAAAGTCAAAATTAACATGTTTTGTCATTATCAAAAAAGGGGAGATTGTTAAGACAAAATATCAATTTAAATGTTTTGATGACAATTAAACAAAAGGTTAATTAAAGACTATTAATTATGATTCTAAATGTTTTGTGTATTTAACATATGCATTTGAGTGTGTTAAAATAAGATAGGTATCAAACATTACAAATCATATCTCATAAAAATCAAAGAAAGTCAAAGCAGTAAAATGAAGATTGATCTTGAAGTAGTTTTGGAAAACGAATAACGATCTTCATTTTTGGCAGAAATAAGAATAATCAGTTTCGTTGATAGAGATTAGATCTTGGAAGCTTTATTCATCTCATATCTTCATCAAAGAATAAACAAGGATCAATCTAAGTCATAATCATTCAAGAATTCAAAGGATCAAAGAGATGCTTCATAAAAAGCTTAAAACAAGATCATTCTTTAAGTGAGGCAATTGCAAGTACAAAGTTGCAAGCTGTAAAAGTACATTGTTGATTGTACTTTCAATCTAGACCTACACACGTGACTGAAAAGTAAGCACTCATCTCAGACAACTAACACAATCACAAGTACAAGCTAGTTCATCACAAACAAATTCAAAGAACAATCTTGGATATCAAGAATGTTCATGGATTTAGTTTTGATCACTCTTGCTTTTTGGCAGACTTTACTCAACCACTATTTCATGACAGTTGGCCCTATTTCAAGGAACATATGAGTTGTCCTAAGCTCTCTTTAAGTCTATAAATGCAGCTTCAATTTGAAGAACAATACACAACTCAAAGTGCCAAGAAAAACATAAATCATTCAACCATATTCAAGTGTCTCGATATCATTTTTAAAGCTTGCTGCTTTAATCTTTGTGTTGTGTTAGAATCAGTACCAACTGAGTTCTATTTACATAATCTATTTCTCAAACAAGAGTTAAGTAAATACCCAGATTCTGAACATTCTCAAAATCACCACTTGGTAAATCAAGGTTATTTTGTTAACATAAGCTTGAGTAATTTGTAAAAAATACTTTCATGTTTTGAAAGGTAGCTTGCTAAATCCTTTCTGAAATAGTAAGGTAGAACTGAGGAAATTCTTTCTAGGTAGAAAGGTAGAAACTGTGTAAAGATCAAGATTGATCTGTGAAAAATAGTGTGATAACCAAGAATAATCTTGCCTTTGAGCACATAGTGGAAAATCTCACATTTGTGAGAACTGGACGTAACTCGTGTTTAGGTGAACCATGATATATGCTTGCATAATCTCTCTATCTCTATTTACTTTATGCTTGATAATCAAAATTTATATTGATAAAATTGATATTGTTGTGTTTGACTAACCAAGATCAATCTTCATTATAACCAAAATCAATCTTCGTTATAACCAAGATCAATCTTGAGTTGAACTTTTAGTTTTAAACAGGAATTTTTTAAAAAGGAGCAATTATAATTCAAACTCTCGTTCCTTATAATTGACATCCCTACTTCAGATAACACAAAATTTGATTGAAGTTATTTTGAAAAATATTTTTGATACCTTGATCAAATATGACAAAGATATAATAACAAAGTCTCGATGAATCACAATTAATAGAAACATTGAGGTATTAGATTCTTCAATTTGAATCAACCTAAAATGTTGAATTGAATGTTAAAAATAGACTTTTATTCAACATACAAAATCCAGACAAGATTCTAAATAAGAAAACTCTAATAACAATATTTATATCATTTTGCACATAAACAAAAAATGTCACAAAACTCCAAATAAAATGAAAACTAAATAATAATGCAAATTGAAGTAAATGAAAGAGTTAAGGATATAGAGATTCATGCGACAATTTATATAGGCTTCTTTACTTCATCCTCGATTGTAGACTATATCTTGTCCCCATTAGTTCAAATTAGAATTTTCTTTCATTGATTATGAGTGTGTACAAGATTCATTGGAGGATATTATAAAACCTTGCACATAAACCCTTCTACGTAAATAATTTTCTACACATAATCTTATAACACCCTCCAAATTATGAACACGAATTTGTCTTCAAGATGAAGATCACACCTCATTCTTTCGCACAATACTCTTCTCTTTTTTGTCAAACTTCAAATAGTAACAACGAATAATTTCCTTGGTTTAATTATAAAAATAAAAATCACATAATACTTTTCTCTTTCTTTGTTTCAAATAGTAACAAGTAACAACGAGTATTTTCCTTATTTTAATTATAAAAATAAAAATACAAAACCTAAATTTAAATTTCTTTTGAGGAATTCTAACTTATCTCCTTTTACTGTATGTGGTGCTGGTGGAGCACGTGAAGACACACGTGCATAACTTACGGACACATTTCCAACTCAATGAGGAAAAAGAAAAAAAAAA
>JBBPBT010000013.1:4209738-4229066 GCA_037974875.1 Cicer bijugum
TTATCGAAAAATTTTTGGAAAAAAATTGAAAAAATTCGAACAAAATTTGTTGAATTTTTTTTTTAGCCCATAAGATTTTAGAGGTATTTTTTAATCCTTTACTCACAATAAGTATCACTTTAATATTATGTATTTATTTTTAAAGTGTTAATTATATTTTATATTTATAATAGTAAAAAATACACAAATAATTAAAAAATAATAACTTAATATTTATTCTTTTTCTCTTATTTATTAAATTTTTTAATATGTAGAAAAAGTTTAAATGACACTGACATCAGTGTCATATATATGAAATACAATTTTTTAAATCAAAGGTGTTTACTAATGTTTTGTAAATGTGTCAAGTTACTATTAGTTATATTGAAAATGCATCTCTTTTAAATACAAATGTTAAAATCACTGTTATTATTTTAAGATAAATAATAAATATATGCTATGCTGTTAGAATAATTTTTTAATGATTAAATGTGTTAATAATATACAACTTTTTACACGGTATATATGAATTAATATTTTCTTTTTAAATCATATTTTTATATCCAATTATCTAACAAAATGTTAAATATGGAATTTCTGCTCTTTGTACTATTTATTACTGTATATCCGAACTTTGAACTTTAAAAGAAAAAACACTTGCATTGCAGTTTAGCCTGAAAACACGAAAATGAACAACGGAGTGTACAGTTTCCGGACGTGTCTCCGCCTCCCGCAGCGGTCAATATTTCGATCAACTCCGCTCTCGTTCCGTTTCCGGCGCCGTTTTCTCGTCACCGCATCATTAGCAGAGAAGAAGAAAGAGAAGGTGATCGTTATTTCTGGACCTACCGGTTCCGGCAAGAGCCGCCTCGCAATGGAACTCGCAAAGCACCTGAACGGAGAAATCGTTAGTGCTGATTCTGTTCAGGTATACAGTTATAATCAAACAAGTAAACCAAAACCAACATTCTATGTCCTTACTCTATTTGCAGTGATTCTCTTTTTCTTGTGCTGTTGCTTTGCTTCGTATGAGGCTGTAACGGTACTCGTAAATTTTTAGGGTTTGAAACTCCAGTGTTCGTTCTCTCAGTGAAAATGTCCGTTGAACATTATTCTGGATACTGAAGTTTGTTTTTCTGGTGAAAATGTTTTTTTTTTCGTTGGGAAATTTATTTTTGTAAGTGAAAAATCGATTATGAGAATGATAGGATGTTAATTTTTTTTATTGTTGTTGTTGTCAAATTACTATGGATATGGAAATGATACTTCGAATAATAGGTTACAATGGAACTAGTTTTCCTCCGCCCCCCCCTCAAAAAAAAAATAATAATAATGGAACTAGTTTTGATGTTTTCTTGAATCTTGAATTATTTTAATGTTTTTGTATGATAGAGCAACTATGATTTTTGCTTATCACTTTTTATTTATTGTTTTTAAAATGTCATATTTTTTTCATTGGTTGTGTATCTTATTACATCATAAAATTTGATTGATCTATTCAAGATGGCTTCGTAGGTGTATCGGGGTCTTGATGTTGGATCTGCCAAGCCTTCATTAAATGATAGAAAGGTGTGTATAGTTGTACAATCGTATATCTTTGCCATACATGGGTCTCCGTTAGAAACGTATACACTTTGTTTCTTGCAATTGAGACTTGGGTTATCTGTTGTAAATTTTTGGATTTATTATTTAGTTGTGACATAGAAAGGGGTTTTGAATCTTTGCAATTTTGTTGTTTCCTTTTCTTGTTAGGAAGTGCCGCATCATCTGGTTGACATACTTCACCCAACTGAAGGTCTGTTTTCTTTAGGACTAAGATATACTTTTTTAAGAGAAGTTTTGTTTATCATTGTATTCATATTGATTTCTCCGTCGTTGGATTTTCAGAGGACTTTTATTTTCCCCAATCAAAATTTGAAACTAATTATTATTTATCAGATTATTCTGTTGGGCAGTTTTTTGAGGATGCAAGGCAAGCGACTAGATCCATTCTTGACAATGGCCGTGTTCCCATAGTTGTTGGGGGCACTGGACTGTATTTAAGATGGTATGTCTTCTTCAATTACCTCTTCTGACTTTGTTAACTACTTATTCTTTCCAATGGAATTTGTTAATTGTGGCAAAGTGGTTATATATGTATCTGTAACATGTCAATAAGAGGGCAGGGCATTTATAGTAAATGGAATCCACTTTTCTTATTTCCATAATCTGCTGATGAAGTCATTCATTTCATTTGGAATCTCTCTAATATTTATACAGTTGCATGATTATACGTTAATATAATGCAGACTTACTTGGTTCTGAGTGTTGCATAACTTATGTTCTTGAAGGATGTGTATATAATATATGTACTTTTTAAGTATACTATGGTATTTCACCAGCCTTTATTAATGTTCAGTTAATTTTACGATACAAAGCTAGAGGTACTTGGTTTGTCTTATGTAAAATATAAATAAACTTTAGTCAAATGCTACTGTATGGACATCTCCTGTTATCGTGAATTATTACTATCTTATTCCACATCAATATTGTGCTTCTTTTTCTGTAAGTACTTATAGACTAGCTTATGTGGAGTACATACCTATGATTTATGTTGTTTGATCTTTAAAATACAAGGTTCATATATGGAAAACCAGATGTGCCTAAAGCCTCTCCAGAGATAACATCTCAAGTATGTATAGAGTTAGCTGAACTGCAGAGAAATGATGACTGGGATGCTGCTGTGCAGTTGGTGGTAAAAGCAGGTGATCCAAAGGTCCAACATTTAGCAGTGAATGATTGGTACCGATTACGGCGTAGTCTTGAGATTATTAAGGCAAGCTTGCTATTTTATAAAGTCACGCTTAAGTACCGTTAAATTCTTGCTTGCTACTAACCTTTACCAACAGATTGGATAAAACTCTAACTGTTGACATTTTAATATCCTCTCTTGCCTGTCTTTCTCTCTTTCATTTGTTACACATGGGTGCAATTGTGCAAATATGACAACAAGCTTAATTGTATTGCCAGACATTTATTTATTTTTCTCAATGTGGTCCTCTTATCTTTTTAAAATTGTGCTTAATTGTAAGGAACTGCTTTCTTAGTGAATTATTGGTTTGTACCTGTATTTTACTGTTGATGTATATGTGGAGTGTTTGGTTTCTTTGTTTATGATATCGGAAATATATTTATCATCAATTCACCATATATTTATATCTTTTGAAATGGCAGTCTAGTGGATCACCTCCTTCTGCTTTTCGGGTTCCATATGATTCTTTCAGGGAACAGGGTGATTGTAGAGTTGCTGATGGTTCTGATTCATCTGATATGACCACTTATTCTGATGCAACAAAAGCAACCAATTCGGCAGAGTTAGACTACGAGTTCTTGTGTTTTTTCCTTTCTAGCGACAGACTTGACCTCTATAAATCAATTGACTATCGGTGTGAAGATATGCTATTAGGTATATCATGTAATGAAAACACTTATAATACATATATGAATCCATACATTTATAGATAATTCTTCTGTACATGTATGCATGTGCAAATCATTGTGTTTCCTGTTATAACAATGCACACCGTGCTCTGTCTCCTCTACATGAATATATAATTACAATAAATCTTTTGGTTCTCTTTGACTGCAGGAGGTGATGGCATTTTGTCTGAGGCTCAATCGCTTCTTGACACCGGTCTTCATCCAAACTCCAACTCTGCAACAAAAGCAATTGGATACAGACAAGTATGCTGTTATGCACTTGTATCACATGTTTTATATTTACATTTCACTGTTTCTACCTGCAAAATGCAAATAAGGAAATAGAATTGGTTGAAAGTTCTGCATATTGTGTACTACAAACACTTTAAGAAGTATCTTTAGTTGAACGTTCTCCCATTTTTTAGGCACTGTTTGTTTAAACTTCTGTAAAATGTGAATTGAAGTGTAAAATAGTGATTTAGTTTAGAGGTTTTATGTAAAATAAAGTTATTTTTAGTTTACATTTTGCTGGTGATTCACTAATTTCAGGCCATGGAGTACTTACTTGGATGCAGACAACAAGGGGGTCAGAGTTCTGCTGGAGAATTTTACAGATTCTTGTCTGAATTTCAAAAAGCATCACGGTAATGCATTTTGTTTTACATAAGATAATGGTGCCATGACATTAACTTAATTATGTACAGCTTAAAGTATGCTATGTGAGAAACTATAGCTATGATTGACAAACTATAAAAAATCCCTATTCGAATATTCTGACAAGTGATAACATTTCTCGGGCATGTTGGTTGGCTATTTATATATGTACTTGCTTGTCCTGTATTAAATACTGTGTATTCTGAACTGGAAATCTACACGTGCTTTTATTACTTAGAAAAGCTTTTCATGCTCGACCTTAATATATCTTAGGTCAAGGATGGCAGCTTGTGCTTCACTATCTGTTTGTAGGATATACGTCTAGTTGTTCTGCTACTTTCTCAACTTAGTTATGTTGGATTCTTACTATCGTTGTAATTAGAAAATGCGTGATATAATGTTAAACTTCGAAAAAGCTATAGTATCCGAAGTGCTATTCCAACTATGCATCAGGATGTTAGATGCTTCCCATGTTTTGCTGGCAGTGAACAGTGGCCTAACTCATTGGGTTATTTGGCAAAGCTCTTACTTGATTTGGTTTTTGCAGGAATTTCGCGAAACGACAACTGACTTGGTTTCGCAATGAACGTATATACCATTGGATTGATGCTTCTAAACCTCTGGTATAATGATTGAATCTTTTGCTACTAGCTGTTATTGCATGTGCATAGACGACTTCATGTAATTTCTTATTTATACTGGTACTACTGTAATGCCAACAACTATCGTGGCCTCACCCAATTTTAGTAAATTTATATCTTACATCCCTAGGTAGTAGATACTAACAACTCTACCCGCCTTTTTTACTTTGAAAAATGTTTTAAAACTATTTAAATGGATGTTTTGCTCAACTGTCACACTTGCACTGTGCAGGTCATAGTATCAATTATTTTAACGAACTTTAAGATGCTTTGTTAAAGTCCTTTTATTAAACCTTTGTAGCGGTTATCTTCTGCACGTATGTGTATGTGCATGTGGTTGTATGTATTTAGAGGAAGACGTTTGCTGTTCTGTTACCCAATCCAAAATAGTTTTAAAGCTTATGTTGATTTTAAGATGGACAACTAATTCCAGGAAACCGTTGTCAACTTCATTCATGATTTATACCGTGATGGGAGTGGAAGTCTTTCTGTGCCTGCATACCTTAGAATGTCGAGAGATATTACTAATCCCCGAATAGCTGCTAAGCTGAAGTCTTACCGCACCAGAAATAGGTACTTTGTTTTTAGTATCTGGTATATATTTTTATGAATATGCAGTGTTGATTATATTCCTTGCTGTAAAATATTAACAGTTGTTTCTATATGAAGGCATTTTGTGACGGGGGAGGATTGTTTACCTATTTTGGAATGGATAGAGAAAACTCAGAAGTGAAGGGATGGAGATTTTCATTAGACATTCCTTTGAACTGGCCGGATATTTGGATTATAGAGGAGCATAATTAAGTTAGCAGGTTACAAAATTTTGTTTTTGTTCCGTTGCTTGTTAACATCCTGTTGTAAACTTTTATGTAGAATAGCATTGATTGATAGAAGTAGAACACTGTAATGGCAACTAAATTTGTAAGTTAATTTCTCTCTCTCCTTTTACGCGAATCAGGATCCTTGATGTCTTCATTATATTCAATGAATTCTAAAGCATTTTTGTTGGACTCGGAGTCGGAATTGAATATATATATATTTATCTTTTTTGCTTTACCTTCCCACGGTTTCTGTATATTCTTGCCTCCCCTTTTTGAGTAGCATGTATGCTTATGAACGTGATGAAAAAGCAGAAAAATATATCATATTTTGGTTTTAACTTCATGTTTACCTTCTTTGTCTGCTAGCTCAATGTTTAATAATTTTGTAGCCTTTTTCACTTGAGCCTGTTGCACCACCATTGTGGTCTGGTTGCTTCAGCTCTGCAGCAGTGCTCTTCCTTGTCCCTTGTCAATTGCCTGTTCCACCCTGTCCCTTGCCTGCCGCCACTGCATGTGTCAACTCCCTTTCTCCACAACTCCCAACCTCTGTACCACACTCCCCTCCACCATACCGAAAAGAATAAAGGTTAGGTAGATGGAGCAAATGGGAACCAGCCTACAAAACAAAATGGTAGAGACATGATGCGGGGATAAATGCATTGGAAATAAGTAGAAACAAAGTAGAGAAATGAGTAAGAGGGGCCATGAGAGATGATATTTGCTAGAGGGAGCAAGGGTCATCCTAAAGGTGTGACAAGTGTTACCACATTCTTGCGACAGATGCGTGGTGGGAAGCCGTTGTTGCAAAGGCAAGAGTGTGTAGAGGCACACTTGTGTTTCTAGTGTGCAGGTGGTTACTTGCTGCAGATGAGACCGCGATGGCAAGTTGGTTTGCATGAAGCTAAAGGAACATATGTTTACTGTGTTGTCTGCGGTCTTGTGAGGAATGATAGTCCAAGGCTGCTGCTAGGGCTGGTGATTGTATCTCATCCAACAAAGATGAGAGGCAGAAATACTAAATACTACTACTAGAGTTGCAGAGGTGTATGGAGGAGGCCGGGGCCAACCCATTGTAATGCCATACAAACCTTTACTTTAGTGAGCTTCTTCTCTCCATCTGGGTCACAAAAGTCCCCAATATTTGTCCTGATTACCTAATTCAGAAGTGCCAACTCGGAAATGTTTCTGAGAATTTTAGGGGAGAAGAAGCAACCCTTGCTTTACCTCCCCGTCTACCTACTCAACCCTTTACATAGCCCACTAATTTTTGTACCTAAAATTGTTTACTCAACCGTCCCTGAGTTAGACTACAATATAGATAAATTCTTGTTAAATTTTTGGTGGCAATATGTATTTTTACAAAGTAGACGAAAGGTCAATTACTTTCAGAAAGAAAAAAAAATCATTACGGTCTTTATTGACAAAGCGAAATGTTTAATAAAAGAGTAAATGTACATTTTATTCCTCTTTTACTTTAAGCATCAAATTGGTTTTCAATCGTATAAGGGATGTCTATTTTTCCATTTTCGGAATAATTCAATCATAATTCAATAACTAACTTGGTGAAGATAAAATAAGCTCATTGTCATGAAATAAGTATAAATAAATTTAGAAAAGCTCTGTTAAGTGCTACAATAACTAGATGATACACATAATATAAAATTGGTTTGATGAATGAAGTGGAAAAATTAGAGAGTGAAATAATAAGAATGTCGTTTGTTTAATTCTCATCCTCAATAAAATATTAATAATATTAATTATTAATATTGATCGTTGAAAAAAAATTGACGACACATCTTAATAAAGACTAAAATAAATATATTGAGATAAAATACTGGAAACTTAGTCATTTAAATAATTTTTTTAATGATCAGGGATTATTTTACATCAAAAGACCTACTAGATAAAGAAAAATATAAAGATTAATAATCACTTAAGTCAAAGTTTCCTCCACTAAGCAAGCAATACTAATACCACTAGTGATGCTGAGGATCAGGTCCAGCAGGTGCTGCCCTCTCCAAATGTGGACCAAGCATTGACCTCTTGTGCACATACTCACTATTTCTTACAACATTTTTTACCATGTCACGTAAAAGTAGTTCACTGCTAACATTTTTTGTACTCATCATGGATGTGAACATAGGAAAAACTCTAGCTTCTGAGCTCATAAACAATGGAACAATAATTATGAAGAGAATCAATGCTCTTGACTTCATTGAAATAGCCATAAGTTACCAAACTCAAGTATCAAGAAAATTACAAATAGTTAAAACTTAAAATGCTTATGTTATGTATGTGTGTTTGTTTGTGAGTAGCTTAGAAGATAGCAAGTGCAACCTCTTTATATATACATCCAAGAATATTGTCTAAGGAAATAAGTAAAATATAAAAACATGCATGTCTTATCTTTCTTTTGGATTCCTCTAATATTCATCTCTATGGTGTGTTTAATTTGTTTTGTATAAGTGACAAATGTACATTTTTTTTTAAATTTCACTGGATTAATTAAGCTATAGTTTTGGTTGGTTTTAATTTCTTCTTATCAAACATGAATAGATGTTTAAGCCGACCAAACCTATTCAGATATTGTCCTTTCCACGCTAGACATTGAATTAGATAGATTAAAGAAAAAAGTAAAGACATAATATCCTTTAGCCCACCTGAAATTTGTGTCAATTTAAATGTCATGATCAAAGTGTTAGGGTTCGATAATCACATGACAACAACTAAATCCATAAAAGAAAAACAAAGAAGAAAATCACATGGCCACGCCAGAAATGGCTCTAACTAACATGCTGTTTGTTCGGTTATGCCTTACTATTTTAATGCAAATGTCCTTCTCATAGAATTTGTTTAGGGGGCAACTATGTATTATTTTTCTAAATTAAATACAAAGAACAGAGGTACTGCAGATTTAAACTCATGTTTTAGAACTGTCCTTTAATCTTTTACTAATTGAATTATATTTATACACATAAGAGAGCACTATATGTTAAAATACTCTTTTATTATATTACACTTACATTTAAAAAAAATTATTTTTGAAAGTATATCTTTATTATATACATTTTACCATTTAAAAAAATTACAAATTTTCTGAGTTATCTTAAAATAATATTTAAAAAATCGTAGATTTTAAAAAATGAGATTCCAAATTTTTGAGTTAGAACAGACATAACAGATCCTCTCGTCGATTACTAAATAATAAGTGTGACTCAAATTATCTTATAGTTGATAATCAAACATATTTTAAAAATAATCTGATACAATTTTAAAATTTAGTGGATGATAAACATTAACTACATATTATATACTATATGCATACAAATAATTCTAGAAAGTTATTTTTTAGAGTCAATTTTGTTGGGTATTCAATTATGAGTGATTAGTTCTACATTGACCAGAAATGGAGGCTGTATTAAATATATAAGGAGAATGACCCATACACGGTTTTGGATTAGGATGTGGTATCTAAGTCTTTTATTAATCATTTTCTTTAGGTTTTCCTAACACTATTTTTATACTTCTTTGAAAGGTAATGAATCTTTCTACTTATAAATCAATTTTTAGGTTTTATTTTATCCAAACTAAATATTAATAACTTTTTCTTTTGTTTAAGATAATTGTTTTTCCTCTCTAGTCTATAGTATCTAAACATGCAAAATTTAATGATTTTTTTTTCAAACAACAATAATACACATACATTTTATATTTTCTACATCTAATATTTTTTTTTCTTTTTCTATTATATCATTATAATCTATTACATATATCACACTACCTTTTTTATCTTTCAAATGTATAGCTTTAAACGATTGAGGTAAAAGATATAACATAATTAATTAAAAACTCTTATAATTAGACTCATTTAATTTCTATCTCTCATTTAACATCTCATTTTTATTTGTGCCAACATATGATTATCTATTTGTTTCTCTGTTATTATTAGTTGGTGGCTATTGGTCCCTTGAGTTTGATGATAAGAGAGGACAATGGGATGCGGCTCAACGATAAAAAGCATGAAGATTTGTACTTTTTCAATACATCATCACACGTCAGCATTCAACAAAGACAATGACAATCTGTTACATAGTTATTCCTGTCCTAGGATCTTTTGACGTGTGATCTTTTATTCAACTTCCATCTTGTCTCGTGTTCTTTATATCATGTTAATTCATTTCATTCATGTTTTTCTTTTATATTTACTTACAATTGATTGGTCATCCACGTGCAATATAATATTAATAATTAATTTCTTTATTAATAGTTAATGTTACTAATTTTATTATTTAAAATAAATTATTTACTTTATATAAATTTAATTTCAATCAACAATATAATCCGTCTACATGTGTCATGTGAGTAAAATTTATCACTTCAACACTTTTTATATAAAAAAAATGCATTAATAATTTTTTTTTACAATTGCAATAATATAAACAATTTTTTTGAGCGACTGAAACTAAAATAATTTTTATTTATAAAGACAAATAATATATTTAAATATAATTTTAATTACTTTATTTTAATTATGGTCACAAAATCCATACCCCTATAAACAATGGTGGCAAATATGAGAACAATGATCTACATGAAGAGAACTATTGATAAGTAAATGAGAACAATGGAGATAACTTTGATGGAGAAACGACTAAAACCAATCAAGTAGAGGTTTCTATTAATGGATATTCATCATCTTTAATTATGTTATAGTTGATTGTTTTATCATCGTATTTGTGTTCAAATTATCTGAATACATATTCCACAATTTCTACTTTGTGAGAAAGGGAACAAAGCACGAGAGAATTATGAACCAAACTTTTGATGAATGTAGATGACTTTGGTCGTGGAAAAAACGAGGTGGAGCCCTCTACCAATTTTAAGATTGATACTTTTGAAGAAAAAGATGAAAATGATGTTAGTGAATATGAGTTTGAAAATGATAGTGCAGAGGCATTCCTTTTTAAAGAAATAAAGATGCTCATGAATATATGTCATCTACTATGATATTAATATATAATTATCAAAAAATGTTTATTGTTATAAAGAAAAATAATAACGAATATTATATTTGTCGTTTTTTTAATTCATTATTCTAATATATAGTTAGTTTTTTCAACCTAAAAATTTTAGTTGATTTATTCGTAAAAAAAATTATTATACTAAATAGCATTGCTAATTATTAAAAAAGCATGATTAAATCCATATTTAAAAAAAAAAGTCTTAAAAGGCGTCTAAAAAATTCTTTTTAATTTGAAGTGTTAATTTTTGTTTGTACCAACCTATCATACAATTTAATACATTTTAAGGTGATTTCAAGATCATCATAAAAGATCTTTAAAATCGATTTAATATGTTTTTTTTTTCTGGTGATTTGTACCACTTCAAAAACTAAATCTTTCTAGAAGGGGTAGATTTTGTGAGATATTTCCAAAATATTGATAAATATATGTATGTATAATTGGTTCTAGTAGACATGCAATAAGAGTTTGATCCTTGCGTGTGCTTTCTTTTTGAATAAATTGTTTTTGAAATGGCACAACTATTGAATAAAACGAAAAGACACAATTGTTGGTGTCGGATCCGTGTCATGCGTGAGACAGAGGCGCAAGGCAACCACCAGAGATTGCAACCATTCAGTCAATATGTGAACGTTATATTTATATACCCTTTCATAATCTGAATTACAAAATCAAAAATTGTACCTCTTTCTCAGGTGACATTATTTTTCTATAAATATTGTCACTTTGGACATAATGAATACACGAAATTTTAGAGATTGTCATCCAATTTTCTCACTCATTCTTATATTCTAAGTCATCTTATTCTTCTCTAATGCATGAGCGAAAAATAGGAAACATTCTTTTGTAACATACTATTGAAATATACTCTTAGTGTGATAGTACAAATCATATTAAAGTTTTCCAATGTACCTGAAGGGGATTCATTGGTTATCTTATTTGCATCCAATTGGTGGGGGTGCATTGAACCAAAATGCTAGTGTAACAACACGCTTTGAAATTTGATATACATCTTTATAAACAACTTTACTATTAAAGTGTTACATCATTTATCACCAATAGGGATGACAATTAGACCCAGACCCAGTGGGTACCCGCAAAAAAATCCCGCAATGGGTAGGGTAAAAACTCGCATAACGGGTATGGGCACGGGGACGGGTAATTACCCGCAAAATTAAACGGGTATGGGTGTGGGTACGTGTACTATAGTACCCACCCCGCACCCGCACCCGCACTAATAAAAATATTTTATTTATTATATTAATATTTAGTTTAATTAATTGTTTTCCTTTATGTTTTAATATCTATTAATATCATTGGACCATTACAATATTTATAATCAAATCAAAAGATAAACATTTGCAAACTTTTAAAGAATTTGTTTACGATGAATAGTTAAATAATTGTGTCTTCATAACTAAGAGTTATATTTTATTAAACTAATAAAGGTATGGCTATTTTTCAAACGATTGTTTTGGTGTTGGTTTCACTTAAATTGGACTTACGGTAAAGAAGAACAATGTAAAATGATTAATTTGATAAACAGAGAACTCAGGTATTTTAGAGAGAAATTGATATAGTTAAAAATTTGAGAAATTGAGTTTGTTTGACTAACTATAGCATTATTGTGTTTCCTCTCCCTTCTACGGAGGCGGCGGCAAGTAGCTCCTTTTATTATGATTCACATATATGGGTCATGTCCATTGGTCCCCTTATTTATTTTACGTATTACTATTATTGTTTTTATTTTACTAGAACAAATTTAATAGTTACTTAATCTTTCTTTTTATTTTACTATAACAAAATATAGTTGTCAAATAAATTAATAATTACATCTTTATTTGCCAACTCTATTTTATTAGGGTGTTTAGGATTTAAAAAGTAATGTTTAGGGTTTAAGAAATCACATTTAGGGATAAGAGTTTAGAGTTTAGGGTTCAAGATTCAGGGTAAAGAGTTTAGGGGTTACAGTTTACGGTTTAGGTTTAGGATTTAGAGTTTATGGTTTAGTATTTAGGGTTTAATGTTTGAGATTAAATATTTAGGGTTATCTTCATTACGAATTCTAACTACTAAATGAAGATAATAATTACATTTAGTAAAATAGTATTGTCTAATAATTATGTAATTAGTACTTTATTTGACAACTTTATTTTTTTAAATGTTATTACTATCTTCGTTTTATAGTTTTATTTCATAACAATTAGTGTGTTAGTGTACATGATGTGATATTAAGAGTTTAGGGTTCAAGGTTTAAGTATATTATTTAAGGTTTAGGGTTCGAGGTTTAAGGTAATCTTTGTTGCAAAGTATAACTTCAAAAAAAAGATAATAATAAAATCTAATAATATAAAGTTCTCAAGTAAAGATATAATTATTATTTATTTGAGAATAATATTTTATTATATGTTATTAGTTTCATCGGTAAGGAAAACAAATACAAAACGAATATCGTAATAACATTTAATAAAATAAAGTTGTCACATAAAGTAATAATTATATATTTATTTGATAACTCAATTTTGTATATTTTAATAATTTTTAAATTTAATCATAAAATAATACTTATTTATCGATCTATTTTAGTTAAAATGTGGGTAATGTGTATGAGTACGGGCACTTAGATACCCAGAGGGTAAGGGTACGAATATTAAAGTTGATACCCAAGAGGGTACGGGCACGGACACGGGTATGAATATTTTTTTAAACTGTGGGTATGAATACGGGTACTATAATACCCTACCCAAACCCTACCCATTGCCATCCCTAGTCACAAACATATATCCAATAGATTTGAAACTGATATTTCTCAAATAATAAATTTTTAACGAGAGATTGTACATCTAACCCATGTTTAAGGAAAATACTTGCTTGTTGTACCATATCGCATTGATGAATTCATTGCATATGTTTTTCCTTACATTTTCTGCAGTCACGAAATTTGATGGCAGTATGATTTTGATAAAATAGTTTAAAAAATTAATTAGACGGTTATCATTGTCAATTGCGTGAATGCAGAGGCTGCCAATTGCAATCAACCCAAAATGCAACTTTGACCTTAAGAGCAATGTTTTTAAATTTTTTCATTATTTAATTTTCATCACAAAATAAAATATATTATTTAATTTGCATTTGGTCAAAATAAGTATGGTTTCGATCTTCTTTGGGTGTTCGATTTGATGGTTATCAACTTTTTTTTTATTCGTTGGCTTAAAAATGTGATCAATCATAGTTCAAATGAATTTTTTTGTCTTATATTTATGTTTTGACATCTGGTATACTAGACACAAAATCATCTTTGAGGGAAAAGATACTATTCATAATACTCAGACACAAATGTGGTGTTTGAACATTTATTCGTGATGCTAATGACTTGGCGACAACCGCTGCCACTTGGTATTTCAAGATTATGATATTACATAAGTATTAGAGTCTGAAAGTAGTCTTTCAGTTTACTCTCAACATTCAATTCAAACATTTAATTTTTGAAGGGGATTATCTCAATATTCTTCAAGGAATGAATGCAAAACTCAAATATCTATCTTATTTTGGCTTCACATTCGCTGATTGTCATAAGATTAATTGTTCTTTCATTTCAATTTTTTAAAATTATGTTAGACAAAACTGAAAATGTTTATGTTTATCATTTAACTTGTTTTACTTTGGATTCAATAAGAGCATCTTTAACGGTGAACTCAAGATGGATTCCTTAGATGGGGTCCACTGTGCCACATCATTTTGAAGGAACTCATTCATTTTTTACTTCAATGGTGAACTCCATTTAAATAGGTTCTAGTATGTCACATCACCTTAAATCAATTCACTAGTACGATTTATCATATTATCTTTCATTATTTTAATTTATATATTAATATTTAATTTATATTTAATTTTAATATAACTTAAAATATTAATTTAAATATTTTAATTAATATTATTATATATTATTTTAATTTAAAATTTAAATAAAAATTTTAATTTAAAATTAAAATACAATTGAACTTAAATTTTTATAACAATAATCAAAAAGTACCATTGATAAAAACTTTACTAAACTTCTAAAAAATAGCAAGTGGTTACAAAATTATTATTATTTAATAAATTAAAAAGAAGTTAACGACTATAAATTAATAAAAAATGATAAATTTATTATTATTAATAAATTAATAAAAGTTAACTGCTATGAAGCACCGTTCCTTCTTGACAGTACCGTGATGACACATTGACACAACTCCAACGGTGAACCCATAAAAAATTAGAAGTTAAGTAATTACACGCTCGCGGACGAACTCATTTTACCTCCCTGGAGATGCTCTAAATCAATTTGGTTAAAAATTATTCTCCTTATATTATCTCTTTTATTTCATTTGATTTAATTGTTTAACAAAATATATATTATTTTGATGTAAAAAATATAATTTTCATATGTACTAAAAAATAATAATTTATGATTCACACTCATATAGTTGATTTAAAACTCTATCAGTAATGAGTACCCATTATTACATTTTCAATTAAAACAGCCATAAAGGTTTTGCCATTGTTAATGTTACTTTTAGCCGTCATGAAAAAGAAATTACTTTCTTCTGCCCTCAACGCATAATGGATAACAATTGAACTTTTTTTATACTCCAAAGAATAAAAAACGGTTGAACTTTTTTTGATAGTTAAATTGTTTTTTATTTTTTATTTATATATAAAATATTATCTTTATTAAGGTATAGTACCCCAAACAACGTTCGTTTGTAACACTATTTATAGGAGTTTTATTCCTTTAATTAATCTTACAGGAAAGTGTCATTCATGTGGTACCAGAAAGTTTTCCAAAAACCAACCCACATCTGTGGCACTTATCCTTTAAAGAATAATAATATGAACTCACTTAATTAATAGTAGCTCATATTTAGGGATGAGAATAAGATAGACCGTCTGGAGGGGTTTATGGCTTGACTTATTTAATAAAAATGTTAGATTCAGACTATTTTTAAAGTCTATTTATTTAAATAGGTCAGATTTAGACTATATCAGGCCTGACAGACCTACCTATATATATTTATTATTTATTAATATTATTTTTATTATTATATTAATAATATTATTTTCTATTTTAAATTCTATCAATTAGCCAATCATTTAGTAATCATTTCATATTCACTATTCATTCCATATTCGGTAGCAGTTTTATATTTTACTAACAGTTCAATTAATTGTTCCTTATTTATTTAAGAGATAATAATGACTGCGTTTAAAAAAACTTACAGGCTAGACCAGACCCTATGATAGGCCGTAGGCCGAAAAAATAAATCGTAGGCCAGACTCAGGCCTTTCAAAGCCTGACCTAACTTGGTATGGCCTATTCTCACCCCTACTCTAGTAAGATAGCGCTTTATTAACAAAAAGTAAAATTTGATATTAAAAATATAAAAGCTACAAGAATGACGAATTTGTAAAATAAAATTGTCTCCAAATAAAAATATTTTTTTAGATATTTTCAATTCAATCTGTTTTTTTTTAAAATTCAATTGTAGTATTTAATTAATATTATTTAGTATTATTTATAAATTAATATATTATATTATAAATTTTTTATAATAATATTGAGTATATCAATGTTTGACAAAAGAATCGAGTAAATATACTATTATTTTTTTCTTTTATATTTACGGATAAAATGGTCAAATGACTAAATAAAAATATTTACGTCTAAATCAATTTATAAAATGCTGCAAATCAATATTAAAAGTTGTACATAACTTGAACTAAATCATATTTATTTTATTAATATATGATATTATATTAAACTACTTTTTAGTTTAAATAATTTTTTATAATTTTATAATTATTTAATTTTATATATCTTTTATTACTATTTTATATAATTAAAACATAATCCATCAATATTATTTCATAATATTAACTTTTAATATTATATATATATATATATATATTATTTTGCTTCCAACTTTTTATTTTAATATAATTTTATAATAAACTAGCCAAAAATAAATATTTTTGAAAATACCATCCAAATCAAATCATACAGTAAATATTATAATTTTTAAATCATCTATAACCAACTCTAACTACAAGGCGAGCACCTATGACCAACTACCCTGTCTCCATGCCTGCAATTTAAAAAAATACTCATATCTCTTGAGTATCGATCAATTTTAATACTCGTACCCTTACCCTCTGGGTAGTTAAGTGCTCGTACTCATACCCATTACCTACACTTTAATTTAAAAAAATCGATAAATAAATAATATCATTGTGATTAAATTTAAAAATTATTCAAATATCTTAAATCCAATAATAAAATATTATAAACCAAAATATTTTCTAGCTCAAAATATTTTAAATGAACAGTTGTTACGATACATATTTAAATATTCATAGTAATATTTTATGAAGTTGCAACTTGCAGATCATACGACAATATTATCTAAAATAATTGATACAAAGTTGCAAATATAATTATAAAGTCACGATTAATAAGATATAATTATTTACCTATTTATCATAATCAAATTCTTAAAAAATTTGTAAAGGTTTATGTTTCAATTATAAATATTGTAATGATCCAATGATATTAATAGATGTTAAAACAGAAAAGAAAACAATTAATTAAACTAAATACTAATATAATAAATAAATAAATAATATATTTATATAAGTGCAGGTGCGGGTGTGAGGCAGAGTGAGTACTATAGTATCCGTACCCGCACTTATACCCGCTTAATTTTGCGGGTTATTTATATAAGCATTTGGTAGTGTCTACTTTCTTTCTCAATGTTTTATAAGCAGGCATTAACTCTAAAGCACTTATTTAGTAATAGAAAATATTATCCTTGCAGACTTATCAATCTCGATCCCATAGTTGTTAATGTAAAAGGTTGAGGCACATCAAAATCAGTGTAAAAGAATAAGCACAAGATAAGGATTAAAAGAATAAGTTGCTTTTTCTAAATGTCAAAGTTTTGTATTGCCCAATTAACCTCCATTTAAAAACAATGAATATAAAAATATGTTAGACTTTATGATGAATTATTGAAGACTCTTGACAAGATGGCTAAAAAGTTCATCCGGATTAAATAAAATGTAAAATTATTGACAAACACCCATCCATCCATCAACATTTTAATTTTTTTTTTTTTAACATTTGTTAAAATTAAACTAATTAAAGATACGCTCTATCATACATATTATTATTACAATAACGTTCTAGAGTGAAAATTAATAAATTCATTAGTATGTATTAAGACTAACATAATTTCTTTTAATGTATAAAGAGCTAGTTTATTAATTAGAGATACATACCTTCTTTTGTTAGGAAATTCGAACTATAATTAACTTCATAAAGATGTGATGAAGAGAAATACTCCAACGCGGAAGATGGAGGAGAAAGTATACCTCTTTCAAAATAGATTGGAGACCTACTGGGATAGAGGATACACATTTGACTATGTTAATCAGATGTTTATAGTCGCTTTTAAAAATGATTTTTTTTAACCACATATCTCGAGCCACTCTAACATCATGAAGAAGAGCTCAAACTTTAGTAAAAAGAACATTTCTAATGTCTAGATTACCATATTAATCGGTACAACAATTACCATTCTTATCGTGAATGAACCCGCCAAAGAATGAATTATGGATAGTTGGTTGGAAGACATTATCTACATTCACCTTATAATATCTTGATAGAGGGGGTTTCCAAGTAGTTTTAATATTAGTGTTCTTATTTCTCAAAATCCGAGTGGTTTATTATTCTCTTTAACAACAAGATGGACATGGTATTGGGTTTCAATCTAAAAATATGTATAAATTAGAGGAGTTTGAAAACACAAGTCCATTCCTATCCTTTAAAAGCCTCCAAACTATGACACCAAAGCAAGTAGGTCAAGACCAATAATACAACCAACATTTTCAGTAGAGAGAATTCAATTCAACCAAGCATTCATACCGAAGCTAAAGAAACGACTCCACTAAGTTGGATTTATGATACTATTCCAAAATTTTGTCACTCACTCACAATCATCCAAAATTACAAAATGCATTATGGATTCAGAACTAGAATTGCAACGATTGAATCATCCCATTTTTCAACTTTTCCTTTATTTGAATTCTCAATAGTGACAATATGGTTTTCTTCCCTCCGTGATAAGTTTGAGTTCGTGCATCCAAAGATAGTCTCTACAGAATTTTTTAAAGACTTGTTGTTAATCCCATTGAGCATGGGGATGGTGCTAATATGAGTAACAAAGTTGGGAGCACTATCGGCAAAAACTAACAAAAATTGAAGAGAACAACAAACATACAACATTGCTAGGAATATCATCAAATATCCATAAATACATGCATAATTTATCTTTATGTGTAAATTAATTTAAACCCAAACAAGATACCAAATGATTTATCATTTATCAAATCTTTTGACTACATGAATTAAATGCAAACTGTATTCTCAATGCAACAATCAAACATTGGTAATAAGTCTAGTAAAATAATTCGTGCCAAAACTTATCTAGTTAGAATAATAATAATTCATTATTCTAGTTACGTTAGATGCCAAATCTTATCTAACTAGAATAATAGGTGTTAAAATATATTACGTTGACAATGTATATTTATTATTCTACCTAGAATGTATAAGTCATAATTAGTGTAATTAGATTTGATTGAACTATTGGATCATTTTCATTAGAATTTCTAATTCATAGTTAGTATAATTACGTTTGATTAAATCATCTAAA
>JBBPBT010000013.1:4259474-4271874 GCA_037974875.1 Cicer bijugum
GTTGAACTATGACAACATCCATTCACTTTAAATTGTTTTCATAAAAAAAATATTAATTAAAATGTACTTTTGAGAAAAACAAAATCTTATAATAAAAATTGAATATGATATTTATTTTGATTTATTTTTTTTTCATAAAGTGATAATATGAGACAAAATTCACTTTTTATATATTAATATAAATTCAAACATATTCTATATAACTTTAGTGAAATCCTTGTAAATTTTAACAAATTAAAAATAATATGTTAAAAATACTATTTTCTCATGCTCTTCTTTTTGTCGAGTAGTTTAATGGCTAGATTCATGCGTATTTTGTGTGAAAAAATAAAAAAAATTCAGATTTATATGTCTGAATATCAATGTCACTCAGCTACAAACTGAACTATATTTACAGGACAATACACAATTCATTTTTTATAACAACCTTTTGTAGTTTTTGCATATATAAAAAAAACATAATATATTTAATGTATTTATTTAATGTATAAATGTGGATTTTTTACCAAAATATCCCCTTTTTCAGAAAACTTAACTAAATTGCCCTATTTACAAAACTTGTTACCAAAATGCCCTACTTTTTAGGATTAGTGGAAAAACTCTCCTTTGAGGAGCGACCTACTGAAGTGGCTAAAATTTCTCCCCTAGGAGGTTGCATCCCGGGCCAGCCACCTCCCAAAGGGATTTTCAAAATCGATTTTTTATTATTTGTATATAATTTAAGTAATTTTTAAATAATAATAATAATAATAATAATACATTAATAATAATAATAATAATTAGAATAATACATTAATATTAATAATAATAATAATAATAATTACTGTTATTAATTATTATTATTAATGTATTATTATTATTAATTATTATGATTGTTATTATTATTAAAAATTGTTTTAGTTAAAAATAATTATAATTAAATTAAAAATTATTATAATTTAAATAAGAAATTATTATAATAATACATTAATAATAATTATATTAATAAGACAAATTACATTAATAACATAAAATAAAATACATTAAATTAAAATAGGAAATACATTAAATTAAAATAAGAAAATACATTAAATAGAAATTATAATCAAATTTGAATAGATGTGCCCGTAGCGTTTGGAGAATGATTCCTAGTATGACTAGGTACCCGACACAATCCACATTTTTTTGTACTCTTTCTGTCCATTTCAGTTCTAATGCGTTTGCTTTTTGGACGACATTTCTTGACTCTCCGCATTAGTGGATTGTAACACAACTTAATACTTTGGATTAGAACTGAAATGGACAATACAGAAAGAGTACAAAAAAATGTGGATTATGTCGGGTACCTCGTCATACTAGGAAACATTGTCCAAACGCTACGGGCACATCTACTCAAATTTGATTATAATTTCTATTTAATGTATTTCCTATTTTAATTTAATGTATTTTGTTTTATGTTATCAATGTAATTTGTCTTATTAATATAATTATTATTAATGTATTTTCTTATTTATAATAATAATTAATAATAATAATAATATTAATAATTAATAATAATAACAATCATAATAATTAATATTAATAATTATTATTATTATTAATGTATTATTAAATAATAATAATTATTATTATTATTATTAATGTATTATTATAATAATTTCTTATTTAAATTATAATCATTTTTATTTTAATTATAATTATTTTTAACTAAAACAATTTTTAATAATAATAACAATCATACTAATTAATAATAATAATAATACATTAATAATAATTAATAATATTAATAATAATTAATAACAGTAATTATTATTATTAATATTAATGTATTATTATAATTATTATTAATGTATTATTATTATTATTTAAAAATTACTTAAATTATATACAAATAATAAAAAATCGATTTTGAAAATCCCTTTGGGAGGTCGCTGGCCCGGGATGCGACCTCCTACTAAGGGAGAAATTTTAGCCACTTCAGTAGGTCGCTCCTCCGGGGAGAGTTTTCCCACTAACCCTAAAAAGTAGAACATTTTGGTAACAAGTTTTGCAACTAGGGCAATTTGGTTAAGTTTTCTAAAAAAGGGGATATTTTGGTAAAAAATTCTATAAATGTACCTAACATGTCTTTTTTATGTGAACTCTACCTAGGGATGGCAATTAGACTCAGACCCAGTGGGTACCCGCAAAAAAATCCCACAATGGGTAGGGTAAAAACCCGCATAATGGGTATGGGCACGAGGACGGATAATTACCCGCAAAATTAAGCGGGTATGGATACGGGTACGGGTACTATAGTACCCGCCCCGCACCTGCATTTATATAAATATATTATTTATTTATTTGTTTATTATATTAATATTTAGTTTAATTAATTGTTTTCCTTTATGTTTTAATATCCATTAATATCATTAAATCATTACAATATTTATAATCAAATCAAAAGATAAACGTTTGCAAACTTTTTAAGAATTTGATTATGATTAATAGTTAAATAATTGTGACTTTATAACTAAGAATTATATCTTATTAATTGTGTCTTTATAATTATACTTGCAATTTATAAATTATTTTTACTGATCTCAAATAATATTGTGGTAAGACTTGCAACTTCATAAAATATTATTATGGATATTTGAATGTGTATTGTAACGAGTGTTCACTTGAAATGTTTTGAGATAGAAAATATTTTGGTTTATAATATTTTATGATTTAATTTATGATATTTGGATAATTTTTAAATGGGTAAATACCACATATAGTCCCTTACCTTAATTTCAGTTAACGTTTTAGTCTTTTATCTTTTCTTTCCCCCGATTTGGTTCTTTATTTTAATTTTAAGTGACAATTTTTTAAAATATCAACAATTTTATCCTTATTTTATGCAAAATTTCAAAGGATTCATCATAAATTTCAAACAAAATACATAAAATTAATTATCATCCTCAATATAATGCTATTTCATCAAATTTATAACTTAAATCTTTAAATAAACTCATATTTTTATCTCTAACAACATCAAATAAAGAATGACAAATATGAGTTTATTTAAAGATTTGAGTTACAAATTTGATAAAGTTTATTTTATATTAAAGAATATAATTAAATTTATGAGTTTTGTTTGAAAATTTTGATGAATTTTTGTAAAAAAAAGGATAACATTGTTAACATTTTAAAACAAAAAAGATTAAATTGTCACTTAAAATTAAAATAAAGGACAAAATCGAGAAAAAAAATAAAGGACTAAAACGTTAACTGAAATTAAGTTAATGGACTATAGGTGGTATTTATCCTTTTTAAATTTAATAACAAAATAATATTTATTTATCGATTTATTTTAGTTAAAGTGTGGGTAATGGGTACGGATACGGGTACTTAGGTACCCAGCGGGTAAGGGTATTAAAGTTGATACCCAAGAGGGTACGGACACGAATATGAATATTTTTTTAAACTGCGGGTATGGGTACGGGTACTATAGTACCCTACCCAAACCCTACCCATTGCCATCCCTAACTCTACCTAACCTTAATTTGAAGTAAAAATCTATATTTCAATCATTGTTAAGAAAGACAGCTAGATATATTTTTTTTTTTATTTTATATAAAAAATAAAATATATTTACCAATATATCCCTAATAATTAGTTATTTTCTCATAATATCAAACAATATAGCGATATTTGGAATCATCACATTAAATGCAAATATATTAATTAATATTTGTTTATATTCAAATTCAACTAATATTTTTTTGTTATGATTGAGGTCAAAATAAGAATATAAGGCAGTTTGATGATTTGAGAGAAAAATATAAAGATCTAAAGTACAACGGATTATGGTTCAACTTTTTTTCTAACAAAAATCAACAACTAATTATATTATTAATTATTTAAAAAGGTTAAATTTAAATTAAATATATTTTAAATTTTATTTATATTAAATCCAAAAATATTTAATTTAAAAAAAACATTTAATCGAAAATCAAATGCATCAATTTTTTATATAAATTTTAATTTATATTTAATTCAAGAAGTACAAAATTAAAGAAAGTTTTTATCTTGAACTCATAAAAAAGAATAAGAGAAAGTAATAATTAAAATTTGTATTGACGATGTTTAGTTTATAAAAATCATGAGAGAAGAAAAGTATTCGAGATTAAGAAAGGGAAGGGTGAATAAGTAAGTGAAACTAAAAAGAAAAGAAAGAGGGAGTTTGGATTTGAGTTTTAGTGAATGAATGAGTTTTAGATTGGTTGGTGTGGTACTTATGTAAGCAGCTAGCTTAGACAGTAAAATACACCGCAAACAGTAGTAATGAAAATTACATACAAAACTTTAACCCTTTTAAATCACTCTTCCCAAAACACCTCTGCCAATTCCTCATCCCTATATCTTTCATTCACTACTCTTGCTTTATAATATCAAATAAAATGACAAGTATTTTGCTAGAAGAAGAAGACCCATCCATTTATTTAGGCAACTCTGTATTAACCTAATCGTACTTTCATTTTTCCACTTTGGCATGGAACTACCCAAATTGAATGGCAGAAAACTTTGTAACAACAACCAACAACAGTAGTAGAAGTAGAAGAACAAAATCACGAAACCAGAAACAGAACAAGTATAAAGTGTCCGAGTCTGGATCCTCTACGGAATCACCATCATCAAAACGCACTCGTATTAAACTCAACACATGTAGAACAAGTGGAATCAGAAGAAGCAAAAGGAAAGAAACGGCGTCGTTCGGGGGGAGATTATGTGGGAATAATGAGTGGAGAGATAGTGGAGGTTGACGGTGGTCACATTATACGCTCAAGAGGTAGAAAAGACCGTCACAGTAAAGTATGCACCGCCAAAGGCCCAAGAGACCGACGGGTCCGTCTTTCGGCCCACACCGCTATTCAATTCTACGATGTACAAGATCGATTGGGCTATGACCGGCCCAGCAAAGCCCTTGATTGGCTCATTAATAAAGCTAAGCCCGCCATCGATCAACTCGCTCAACTTCCTCCGTGGAAACCTACTCTCCTCAGTAAACAACAGCAAAACGACGACGTTCCACAAAACCAAAACGAACACGAGTTTCACTTTCTTCAGAACTTCAATAGCAACAACAACAATTTTCTTCCGTTTGATACTGAAACCACGTCGTCTTCGCCGATTCACTTTCAAAGCTATACTACTCATGATGACTTGAGGCTCTCGCTTCAACAACATCAGAACCAGCACGTGCATCCGCACGTGCTTTTTACCGGAAACCTTGATGGAATGGTAGCATGGAATTCCGGTGCTACTGTTGATACTGGGAATAATAATAATAACAATAATAATCATCATGATGATGTTAATTCCGGTGGAGGTTTTGTGTTTCATGCAGCTACACCGTCGCCGGCGGTTTTTCCGGCGGTGATGTATGGTCAGAATCAGTATCTTTCACAGAGGGGACCCCTTCAGTCCAGTAACACTTCTTCAGTTCGTGCTTGGATAGATGCGCCGACGTTTGTTGCCACTGATCACCGACGTGGTCAGGCGGTTGCTATGTCGGGTACCGGATTTGCTTCTGGTAGCTTTTCCGGTTTCCGCGTGCCGGCACGAATTGGGGGTGATGATGAGGAGGAGCATGATGGTTTATCTGACAGACCGTCCTCTGCTTCGTCCGATTCTCGCCGTTGAATTTAACCTATCTTAATATCCTTATCCTTCAATTGCTTGCCTTTGGAGCCCTAATTCTGGAAATCAATTTGGTATGTGATTTTTATTTTGCTTTTTTCGAAGATAATTGATTGATAACTTGCTATTTTTCTGGTATCGTAATGGCGAGCTGAAGTTGGATTTGGATTTGATTCGGTTCAATGGTCTATGCTTGGATAATGAAGAAAATCTGGGGTTGCATTTTCAGGTTTTCCAATCTCCAAGTTTGTTATGTTAATTTTCATGTTTAGAGTAACGTGTTTGTTTGTGTATTTGGTTATCTTTGTTGTATTGCTAAGTTTGATGTTGTTTAACTTTGTTACAATTTGTAGTGGCTATGTCTCTTATGTAATTTATTATCTAGTTTTAGTTTTGTTATGAAAACATGCATCATAGCTAGTTTGCTTGATTTATCTCATATACTTTCCAAGTTAGTGTTAGAGCCAGATGAAGAATGAGTTTTCTCTATGTTGCAAAACAGGGGAAAATCCCAAATAAGCAAACATATGAACTGGTAGTGTATACTCAAAGTTCAGTTTGGTTGTTATGTCATGTTTCAAATAGTGTAAGAGATAGAGAGAGATGAAAGAAGGTTCTTTTTGTGTGAGAAATGATTGTTTTGTTACTTTTTAGTTTTTTGTACTGTTTTCGATTGGGACCTTTCATCATCCTTCTATTGCTTCCACATACTGCTAAAGAAATTGAAAGATCAATCTACTTCTATAGTTTTATTATGTCTATGATCTATCTCTTTCGTGCTTGAGTTTTGGGAGCAGTTAGCTGAGAAGTCGTTGTCTATGAACAGTAGAAACTATTTTACAAAAGAGAGTAGTTGCGTGAGAGTTGATTTTGAGCTTGCTATAAGGGATAATTTCCCAAATTTGGTGTGGTTGGTTTTCTGCTTTTCCCTTCACATGCCATATAAGTAGTATCTCTTTAGCATGTTATGTTTCCCGATTGTGACTGAAGGGTTGATTTGGAGTCATAGTTTTAGGCTATGGTAGAAAAGGATTTGGGGACCTAGATTCTCTGCTGTAACAAATTCACATAGTCATTGCAGGTATGTAATTATATCCGTTAGATGAGGATCATCACACAGCCCATGTTTCAAAGAAAGTTGGTTCAAACATAAGCTAGGAAAACTAGACTTTGATCCTTATCGAACTGTTCTGTTTTCCTCCTTAATTGCACCGACTGTGAATTTACAGTAATCTGAATATAGATTCAGTATGGTCCAAAGGAAGTTTCAACCTCAGGTTTTGGGAAGTGATTTCTATCATTAGGCATATTTTTTTATTCAAGTTCTCAAGCTTGTCTGTGTTGTTAAATAGATGCTTTAGCATAATAGAATTTGAACTAATGGCTATTATTCTTCAGTAAACTATGCAGTACAAAATTTTGTCAAATTGCGGATTTAGCATTGCAAAGCAGAATTTGAACAAACCGCCATTTTTTGCGATTTGCAATCGATAACATTGAATCTTGTTGAGGTTTTGAGTAGTGGGGTGGGGCTTCTGCAAGTTGCAGTCCATACACGATAACCAAAGAGTTGAGGAGATTAACTCTAGTAGGTAGAACAAGAGGGGAAAGTGGAAGACATCTGGTATGAGCACAACAAGGCTCAATTATGGAAGAATTTCACTCACATAAGTGTGGTTCTAGTTCATCTGTCTATGGTCCCCTACCCCCCTGAGATTGTAGTAATTGTTTTTTGGGTTGTTTGTTGGTGCTTCTAATCTGTTGATAAATAACACCACTTCAAAAGGTTGAATTGGTCATTGTACAGCACACAATTCTGGGTTACCATATGTGCAGAATGAGGCTATAAATATAATTAATGACAACCTTTCCATAAAGAAGCCAACCATGCCCTGTCTTTATCTGTCTGAAACCATACAATAACTAGAAGATAGTTTGCAAAAGTAGCTAAATCATCTGTACCTACGACCCAGATTTATCATGGGAAGCGAAGACATTATTTTTACTGTTTCAATGTTTCTTAAAAACAATTGAGTTTTAGGTGAATAAAATATGACTAGTGTCCTTTATTTTATTTACTTCTTGGCACTTGTAACGAAAATATTTGATCTCTGATGCTTAATACATTAGCATAAAAATATGAATAACTGCTGAAATGGAGTAGTAGACCATTCTCAAGTGTCAAACAAAACTACGGATTATAATCATACAAAAGCAGATAAATGTGAAAGTCTTCTAATGATACACACTACACATCAAATGGTAGATTCTCTCACAAGCCAAAATATGGAAAATAAACCCCAAAAGAAGATTAAGTACCCAAGAGCGATCAAACTTTCTGCCTCAGCAAATTTTAGCCAGCCCTAATGCTGTGTTTCTTTCCTTTCTCAGTCTCCTTCCCATTTGACAGGGCAGCTTTAGCCAAGGGTGATTTGGTTTCATTGTGGTTCATCTTATCTAACTTGGTTTTCTGCTGCTGGCCATTGAGTTTCTTTGTTTTGGGGGACTGGACTTGAACCCTGACTTCCCAAGGACGCGCTGCAACCCAACGCTCCATCCAGCTCCAACCCCAGCTTTCTTTACCAAGGCTATAAGAAGCCTGTCCAAAATACTGGCTACAGTTTGGCCTCCACTGCAATATCACCTTCACATAAGTGGTCAACATTTGTTTTTTGGAGAAGATAAAGCAAGTAGAACAAGTTATGCACCTGATGAGAGAAAGCGTATGCCATGGCTCGCTCTCGTTTAATTGCTGCTTCTTCTCGCTGATGTATCCTGGAAAGTATCTCTTCCATTGTTTCAGAACCACTGCACCATTCCACCTGAGATACATTTACAAAAAGTCGCGTTTTGTTAATATTGAATGGATATTCAAAATAGTGACCACTTGAATGGTGATAACCAACACTGCAAAAAATCTAACTATCATAGACAGACGATGGTAACACTACCTCAAGTTCATTAATCTTAGATTCAAGTTTTAATTGGTTTTCCAATTTCTTTTGCTTAATTGTGGCTTCTGTTATCATACAGACTCTGCGAGCTTTAATTTGATCTTGTATTCTGCTCCATGAATGTATGTAGTTAAGTGTAGTTGATGTTTGCTCTCTGGCCATGTGGTCTTGAATTAAAGCTTCAAATTTCTCTGCTCCCTGTCGATGTTGAAATGTCCTTCTTGCCTGTATAGTAACATATAATGGAGGCAGGGAGTAAGTTCACTCATGTAATTAAGCCAGTGTGAAAATTGCTAAATTTCCGATTAAAAAAACCTCCAATCAACAACATCTCTAAATAGATGGCCATGCATACAAATGGCTGCCATATTTTGTGATATTTAAAACTAAGTTAAATAATCCTTAAAAACAGAATTTGTTGTCAAGCTGCTAAGTATAAAAAACAGATGGGAGAAACAGAAGTTGAATATAAGGGAAATAATTGCTTTCCAACTGTTATCCGAAAAGGGTGATAACTGCATAACAGATAATATCATCATATCTCTAGGACTTAACCCCCCCTTCCTGTGTCAGATCTGGGCCTGAACTTTATTGCTTGAAGATTGTTTCTTTCTAGTAGTAATAAAATGAAATTGTGAAGACATGAGTGATTCATGTTCTGAAGTCATTATCAAAATATATGACACCTTGCAGGGATACAATATGTTCAATATTTAATGTCTTTTTTTAATCAATCCAGTATTTAATGTAAAGCAAGACTATCACTATAGAAGGATGTCCAAATTTAGGTTATTCAATTTTGTAAATAAAGACATCATATCAAGTGTTTCATTGATATTCTATTAATGAATCAAAATATAACCTCATGTCGCTTTGTTAGTTTGACAAACAGAATAATGAATTGATGACAGTTGCCAAGTCTATGATTGCAAGGAAATATAGAAGGCACCACTCGTAGGAAATACAATTTTTGCTTCAGTACAGCAAGTAGAAAATGTGACAAGCAAACATTGTATCTTCATAAAGGTTAAGTATTGGTTGGATTATTAAAATGAAACCTTTTAAATGCAAGGATTTGGATTCCCTGTTAAGAAATCGTGCATTTGACGCAGTCACACGATCTAGACCATTGAATCGCGTTTGTATTGCCCATTTTTTGAATTTTGTTTCAGTTTGAAAGACAAAGTTGGAACATGAGCTGTTCAATCTTGATCTTTTGGTCTAGATCGAAGTTTACATGATTGTGTGATTAAATGCAATCTAAATCCCTAAATGCATAATGCATGTCAATGAGATACATAGTGGATTTTGACTTTTAGCTTCCAATAACTTGCTTTAAGTTGCAAATGACAAAAATTCATCTGCTTGCTCCTTACTATATGCAACATAAAATACAACATTACTAGCACAAATAGAGTCAAAATTTAATAACAATGGCATAAAAAGAGTCCAGCATCACACATATATTGTACCATAAATGAACGAAATGCATTTTGAATCCGAGTAGCAGCAATATCGTCAATCAACCTCAAGGGAACTGTCCCGTCCAGCATCAAACCTTCATTAGGAGTGCTACTTGACTCTTCATGAGGGCTTTGCTTTCCATTGGAGGATTCATTTGGTATTTCAGCAGTAGAATGCACCTATTCCAAGAATGGTAAGGGAAAAAAAAAAGCATTCGATGTTCCAAAGCATAGTAAAAATGTCTTGCTCATAATGAGATTGCATACTAATTTAGAGAAATACAAGCAACACATTTTCTAATATTATCTTTTTACCATATTTTGTCTTATTGCTTGAAATTCATGTTCAAATTCATGCGAGTTTCGCTAAATTCAAGTGGGGAATACATGATTTTTTGTGAGACTCATTTTCAAAATAAAATAATCCAGTTGAATTTCATGATAGCAGTGTATTGTTAGTATTTTTTCTCTAATTTATCATGTGTGGATTATAACTGAAGTATATATTCCTTTAAAAAACCAGATGAAATAGCAGAAGTCAAGAAAGAGAATAGAAAAGTGAATTTCACAAGCTTAATTCTTCATTATTTAACTAATGCTGAAAGAAAATCTAAATTAAAACCAGAGAAATCCTCTCCAAACTCTCTTCATGTTTTCAAAATTTAAAGTTCAAAGACTGAAAAAAGAGAGAAGAAAAAAAAACCTGTTCTTGTTTGGATTTATCTTCCTTCGGTTTTTTCCTTCTGATTATTATTTTAAACCATTTCTTTGGACCCATTTTTCTTGAGAAACAGCTAAACACAAACCTGCATAGCAATATTCAAACAATTTGGAGTAATTCTCAAGCTTAAACGGACATGTTATTTTCATAAATAAAAGGTGTATAGAAGATCATAGACTCCATCAAGTAAACAATAAAAAAGACAATTATTTCTATTTCTGTTACAAACTCAATTTGATTTCCACTTATGGTCTTAGTTTGTTGGTTATTTAAAATTTAGAATACATGACAATATTTAGTTTCATAAAAATTCAAATGTGAAATATAAAAGACTTATTATACCATCATGGTATAAGTTAATACACATGAATCCTATGATTCTCAAATCAAGGTTGACTACAGTTGGAGTGCTATTGAAATCGTCGGATTAATATCGAATAATTTAAATTTTAAAATTTAATTTTTAATATAAAAATAATCAAAATTCAATTTTGAAATTTACAGTGTCCAATCTTAATTGGATAATCTAAATGTATTAAATATATATATATATATATATATATATATATAATATTTAAGACTTCAAAAAATAAAGTGGCACAATAAGATAATCACAAATCAGTAAATGGAAAAACAAAAATGCATCGAAATCGAAGGAGCTGCAACAACAAGAACCTGAAGGAAGATGCAAATGAAATGAAATGATAAGACAAGGAAGACATACAAAGGGTTTGCTTGAAGAGGATGATTAATGATATGGATAGTAATGGTAAGACGTGCTACATTTTAACACAACACATAAAAAGAAAGAGAACAAAAAATAGAGAGTTCTATAATAGTGGAGTGACAACCCAACCATAGTGAAGTAGATGTTTGATCTCTTGTAGGTTTAGGAGTCTAGAGAAAGGTGAGGGAAGGTAGTGGTAAGCATTCAATATTCATGTTCAATTAGGTTTCTAAAAATTATAACTTTTTCCTATTATTTCATCATTGAAACAGATATTAAATGAAACACATACACTATTCAAAACAAAGCTACAACTTAAGAAATAAATATTGTGCTAATATGAAAAATCAAGGTGTGAGGGTAAAATTAATAAAATACATGAGAATTTTTTTAACTATCTTATCGGTATAGGTACGAAATATCTACAGCAGTTTGGTATTGAGTAGTTACTAATGTTTGTGGGAAAAATTGTTTGAAACATAAGATGTATTATCCTTTTTCAATTTTTTTATTTTTTTTATATATATAAGAGTCAATGATTGAACTCTAAATGACTTGTTTAAACAGTCTAAATCCTTTACCACTTAGACGAATCCATTGTTGGTATACATGCTCATATATAACAAATTGAATTGTAACTTACTAAAATTAATGCTTAATTGATTTTATAGCGAAATCAAGTATAGATATTTTCGTATTTTATACTCTAAAATTCATTCCATAAGCCAAATCTAAAAGGAAAATATGGATGATCAAGAAAGTAACTCATACATTTTATGCAGAAAGTATATTAATTGTGAAGAAATATTTTATTTTTATTTTTTAAGCACTTTTCTTAGTTGATTTTTTGAAACCTTTAGACTAAAATGTCAATCTTTTATATATATAT
>JBBPBT010000013.1:4286362-4332068 GCA_037974875.1 Cicer bijugum
TTTATTTTTGTTGGTAAAAGTTGATAAATGAGTATATTAGTATTTGTCTACATACTAGTAATAAGAATAATAATATATACCAATATATAAAACTATACTAATTTTTTGTATTGTTCTTTTTTTCAATTTTGCTTTATATTTTATTTATAATTTATTATTCTTTACTATATTTTGGTGTGAACATATTTTCTTCTAAGTTACTATATTTTCTTCTTTTTACACTTAGATATAAAGGAGATACTATATTTTGGTGTGAACATATTTTTTTCTAAGTTTTTCTTTTATTTAAACTATTTTATTAATAAAATTGTCATTATTTTGTCCAATAAAAAAAAACCTCATGATTAGATTTTTCATTCACGTAATTATAGATCACGACCAGATGCTAATCAAATAACTTGTATAGTGAAAAATATAATTAGACTACGAACAATAAAGTCACTTTTCTCCCTGTTCTTTTACTAAAATTAAATGAAATTAGTCTCTTTTGTTAATTTTTCGGGATATCATCATGTACGCAACACTAAAGACTAAACTCTTTCGAAGATTATAAATACATTCGAGAATTATTTCTCTCATATAATAAATTTTCAAACAAATTAACACATGAATACTACAATCTTTATTCAACTCCTGATGCAAGTGAGTCGGCACAACATACTTTTTCCCAAAAAAAATTAAATGAAAACAATATCTTTATCAATTTTTCATGATATCATATCATCCGTACACAACTTTAGACTAATTTTATCTCAAAAATAGATTTAAGAGTTACTTCTCTCGAATAATAAACTTCATACACAAGAGTCATTGATCATATACTCAAAGAATCCATTATCGGCCTAACACTCAAACCAAACTAACAATTTAGTTAAATGAAAGCAATGTGTTGTTAAAGTAAGCCAAACAAAAAGTCACATGCATGAGTATGTGGTGGGCCATCATCATAAAAGATATTAATTTATATATATTTTGTGTAAAACTTCACAACCAATTAAAATAATAAATACATATTTATAAAGATATTTTAACAATTAATCGAAAAAATGACATTAAATAATTTGATTAAATATATGTATAAAATAATTTATCCGTTGATATATAAAAATTAAATTTGATCATAAACAATATTTTTCAACAAAGTAAAAGATAAATAAAAAATTGTCACCAGAAGTGGAGCCCACAGTTGGGCCCCAGGAGGCAACCAAGGTCCACTCCCTGAATTGATATGAAACAAACAACCTAAGATGACACTTTCTTAGTTCAACCAAAACTGTCTCTTAGCTACTTTTAGAACTAAAAAATAAATGATTTAGAGAGAGAAACCTAATCTAACACAACACTTTACAACTACATCTTGGGTTTCAGTGATAGAGAGAGAAAATTAAAGAGAGTGAGTGTAGCAACAAAATGAGGAGAGTGGAGCGAGGATTTGGCCAATAATTAAGCAAATATTACTATCATTTATACTTGCTTTAGATTTGCATGGTTTTAAGGTTTTTAAAAATATTAATTATTATTTTGATATATATCAGACAAGAACTTGATTTCAGATAAATCCGTGAGATCTTTCAGATTCTCTCTCTCTTCTCTTCTGCTCAATTGTTGCCTGGCCTTTTGGATTTTTAGGTAAATTTGAATTACCCTTTTAGATTTATTTATTTGTTTTTCAATAAACGACCCTTCTAGATTTTACTCTCAGATACTGTTCCGAATTATAGGTTTTTATTAGATATGAAATAAAATAAATTTGAGTCTCAATCTTTCTTATATAATTAAAAGGGTGTCTGAATTTTGCTTAAAATTTTGATTTTTCAAAAGGGTTTTGCATTTTTGCTTCAGTGGTGGCAGCTATGCAAGCCATAAGGCCATAGTTTGGTGTATACACTGTTTTTTCTCTGTTTTTCTTTTTGCCCTTATTTTTGTTTTCCAATGGAAGATGACACAAGAATGGCTAAAGAACAAGAAGATAATCAATCAAGAAATAATTGTATGAATGGTAGATCTTCTTCTAAGAAATCAAAACAGAAGAAGGTTCCTCAGAGAGGACTTGGTGTTGCACAGCTTGAAAAAATACTTGAAGAACAACACATGAAAGATGGTGTTGTGAATTTACCTTCACAAAATTCTATATCATCTTCATCAACATCAATATCATCACCAACTATATCCTCTTTTTTGCCTCTTCCAATTAACAATTTTAATCACTCTACTTCATCAATATCATCGTCATCAACATCAATATCCAATTATTTGCCTCTTCCAGTTAACAATTTTAATCCCATAAACCAAAATTCTTCAACAACCCTTTTGCCTTGTGTGCCATCATTAGGTGAGTTTAGATCTTCAATGTCACTTCAACAACATATGGATGGTAAAGTTCCTAGTACTGTTTCATTGAATAAAAAAAATGTTGTTTTTGAGGCCGGTAATTGGTCTAATGTTCCTGTTCCTAAGTTGTGGAACACTCATCATGAGTTGGATTTTGAGAAGGAAAATTTTGGAATTGAAAAAGGGTTGCCCTTTCTTCCAAGTTTGCCTTTTGATTCTAATCCCATTTGGCCTTTGCCTAATTGGGTTCAAAGAACACCACAATTTCATCCTCAACCTTCTCCACAAGTGGTAAGATACTTTTCTTTTTCTTTTCAATTAATAGTTTTTATATGTTCAATTTTTATGATATGATTTATATTTGGTATTTTTGTGTCATAGATCAAACACGTCATAACATTCTATCAAATATCATATAGCATATCTCCCAGCTCAGATATGCTATATAATAGAGCGTTGTGACATCCGGTTGATCTATGTAGCCAACCCTACTCGGTGGATTAAGACTTGATTGTTGTTATTTTTTGTGTCATTATCTAACAATTGAATATGAAAATGAAAAATTTGGTATGTGAGATATGTAGGTGAATAACTCATCAGGAAATTCATCCACATCTGTGCCTCATTTGTCCACAGAGCCCCCTTCAAACCAAAATTCTAGTAGCAATATGCTTGCGGCGACGCCGACGGAGAAGGTATATAATTTTGATTTTGCAAGATGTGATCTCAATGTAATTCACAATTCATCCGCACAGTTTTGTTTTGATCTGAATATATAGTATAAATCAAGGTTTTTTAGATCAAGGTCATGTCGCAATCTCTGATATTACTGGAAATTGCAGTCAAGCACGGCTGATGCAACCATAATTGCGTCTACCGTACGGCTGTGGAGTCATCGAAAACATTGACGCCACGTCGAAAATCACCATCTTTGACCGCTTTTTAAAACCTTGATATGCATATCACAATTTTAGCTGTTTAATTGGAAGGTAGTTTCTAATAATTGCACTACTAATTTCCTCATTTATTATCTATATGACCAATGTTGTCAGATAGCAGCTATCACAAAGCGAAATTCGAACAAATCACTATTATTCTGTGATATGCTATTTAGTACAAATTATTGTCACGTAGTGAAATTTGACTGAATTTTTGTGCTTGTTTTGATAAAATGGTCTTTTTTGACAGGTTTACAATGGATTCAGTAAAATCTTGATGTCATACAATTTGATAGAATATACTTTTTCTCATTTGTTTTTTTTTTTGTAAGTTTATGAAATTTAGTATAGGGTGTTTGAAACATTGTGCAGATGATGACTGACGTGAAAAGGTCATACCCTTTCTCCCTGGAATTTTCACAAGCTTCTGCTTTGAATTATATAATGCCTCCCAATGCTGAAATAAGTACAAATCCAAGAACTTCATGTGAAAGTGAAAGTGGATTTCATTTTGATGCTGCCAATTCAACTTCAAGGTTGTTTTTCAGTTATAATAGTGTATGTTTGGTTTCCCATTTGAATTGACAACATCACGGTGAATCATTGTAATTTAACATAAACTACACTTACTTTGTATCTTTTGTAAAATTACGGTAACTCACTTTGTAATTTTGTCAATTTTACTCTGAAACTAAACATGCAGGAAACCATTTAAGCACTTTTGTTGTTGTAGCTCTATGTTGTAACTCTTGTTGTCTTTTCATACAATTTGTTTTTGAATCATATGCAGAGAATCTCAATCATGTTCAGCATCCAACTCTTATCCAAACTCAAAGAAAAGAAATAAAGGGATTAAAGATTTGGATGGAAATTTCCTCACTTTGGCTACTCCATCTCCTATTTCATTTCCACCTTCACAGTTGAACTCTTCAAAACTACTGGCATTTAACAACCAAGAATGCCCTGAATTGGAATCTCCTCATCAGGTTTGAGCAACACTCATTATCTAAAATAGAGATTATTTTCAATTTTCAAAAGAAATGTATAGTTTCATTTAGTTTCTAAACTATCATTTTCTCACCTATTTCATCTTTGAACTATAGAAATATAAATAAATTAATTCACAAACTATTATTAATCTGTCTAAGTTAATCCTTTAATTGGTTTAAAAATAGGAGAGAAAATAATAGTTTTCATGAACAAACTTAATGAATTAAAAATAGTTTAAAGACTACTTATTATATTTTTATATTTTAAAAACCAAATTGATGGTGTATTTATTTCATTACTAAAGTTGTTTTAGGTGTATGAAGGTCTAATTATATTGTCATTTCTATAATGTGTTTCTATAGTTCTCCTTCAATGTATTTTATTTTTTGTGCCTTCTTAGACACCCCTCCAAATTTTGCTAATATTATTATTGTTGGTTTGATTTGATTTGATAAGGTAAAGGAAAAGACAGAAGATCAACACCCTACTCCACAAGGGTACAGAGTATTCAAACAACAAAAGCAACCTTTGTACAGCTTCATTCCAGCAGCAAAGGAGACACAAATTGGACAAACAACATCCAGAATTCAGAATGGTCATGAAGTTGGAGAAACTATTGATCTCAATTTGAAGCTATAAATATATATATATATATATGATCAAACTTTAAGTCCAGCTATGAAACTTTGATATTATTCATCTTTGGTTTTTCATTTTGCAATTGATACATATTCCTAAATCTACACATGGAGAGTTAAGTATGATGAACATAACTAGAAATCCTTTTAACATGTGGGAAAATAGAAGGACAAAAGTTGATTTGTTTGTTTGAGTTGATACTTGGTAATGACTATGATGAACCCAAACTCTAATGGTGTGTCATTGGGGCTATGGTTTTTTTTGTTTGGTTAGTGTATGTTTGATATTAAGTAGTTTTTGTAAAATTGTGCACCTGCAATAGTAACAAATCTTATGTGATACTAAATATATATTTATTTTGTTGTTGTATCATTTTTAGTAAATAAATATTTTATTCTTTAAAATTGTAAGAGTCGGTCAATTTATTTTCTCAAATTTTAGAAATAGTAAGATAGTCTTAAATTATAAAATATCAATCGATTTATTTCTTACATCAAAATATTTGTATGTTAAACATCCATCAAAGCTAGTAAAAAGACGCATAGTATTGATTTTTATAGTCTTTTGTTCCATCAAAACAAATATATAGAACATTTAAAATTGTGGTAAAAAATAAGTAAGTTGATTGATATTTTTTAATTAAATAGACTAAATTGTTATTTCCTAAATCTTAAAAAGACTACATTGATTGACACTTACAATTTTAACAACTAAAATATCCATTTAATTGTTTCATGTCTAGTGGTTTGCAGGGTTGTTTGATGTGGAGTTAGGGTGTTTAGTGGTAAGGGTAAAATCAAAACAATATGCAATCCCAGTCAATATGTGGTATTTAGGTTGGACCATTTCCTTATTCAAACTCAAATTGGAATCAATTCATTGAAATCTGAACAAGTTTAATTAGAACAATAAACATAGAAATCTAAAAACATGAATTTGCATGTCCGTACAAGTTGTCTTTTATTAATTCGAGACTTAGTTAAATAAAAAATATTTATTTGGTCACAAATATAAATAAACTGCGTTTGAGCACACTCAAACAAATATATATCATTTAATTATTTCAAATACACAACATTTAATTATTTTATCTTTTATCTTTATTTACTTGTGTGAATATCTAAGTACTATTTGTTTATATTTGTGTCCAAACAAATATTTATTTAGTTACGTTAATTCTTGACTTCTATTTTCAATTTTATTACTCAGATGTTATCACATAACACATTTAGATTACTATCAATACTATTAAGCTTAAACATGTTTTTTTAGTTTATACATGTATACACGACTACTAAATTTTGAAAATATTATGACCAATTGTGAATTTTTTTTTTAAGAAATTGTAAGACTCCACACATTTATGTTATCCAATCAATCCAACTTAAATCAATATGTTGGAGTTTCTACTCCGCACCCGATACATAAATTTCTCACCTTTCAATCAACGTGAAAATACAATATTATCCTTTTAATTATTTATAAAATTTAAAAAAAATTTACCTTCTCATTTTTTTACCTCTAATTTCGAAAGTTTAGAAAAAAAATTATATTAATCTTTGAAATTGTCCAAACATTCGAAATAAAATGCAATCTCGAAAATTTTAAAGTTTTGAAATATAAAATTTCAAGATTTTTGAAAGTTTCGAATAATTCAAAACTTTTGAAATAGAACATTTTCAGATTTTCGAAAGTTTCGTAATAGTAGTTTTTCAAAATTTTTGAAAGTTTCGAAATGCAAATTTCCAAAATTATTGAAACTTTTGAAATAAAAAATTTCAGAATTTTCGAAAGTTGTTTGAAACTTTCGAAATAGAAAAAATGAGATATAATAGAAAATTTTCGAAATAGAAAAAATGAGTTATAATTAAAAACTTTTGAAATATGAAACTTTTAAAATAGGAAACTTTTGAAAGTTACGATGAATTATTTAAAATTTCGAAAGAGAGGTGAATAAATGAGTGATAAAAAAAATAAATATAATTAAAAAAATAAAATTATATTTTCATATTAATTGAGGATGGGAGATTTTGGGTGTGGGGATGCAATAGAATTCTCCAATATGTTATATATTTATTTGAATTTTATCTAATAAATCTATAAATTTGATTCAGCTCAATAAATTGACTTTTGATTAATTTAATATTAATTCACTCAAAATCAAACCAAATTAGTTCACAAAGACCCCAAGTGGAGTGGTAACAACAAGCTTATGCATGTGGGTTTGTGGAGGTATCTGAATGTTCTATCACATCTCTTTGTTTGCGTGGGTCCCAAAATTTGATACCTAAAACAAAAATGTTTGATCGACATCTCTTGGCGTATGCATCTAGAGTATAAGAGAGATAAGAGATCAAAGAAAGTGAAGTAATATATATGATATCTTGATTATGTGATAAAAGAAAGATAGATATAAAATGGAATGTTGATTGAGTGTTAGGAAATATAAAGTATACGTGTATCATTATTGGTCTTAAAATAATTGACAGAAGTTGTCAAAATAAAGAAATTGATAAAAGAGCGGTGAAATTTTTACTATCCAAAATCATGGATGTTAATCATTATATTTGATGTTTGAACACATCAAAATCAATAAAGTATTTCGATACTGTGTAATAATGAATGTGAATGTCGGTTTTGAGGTGAGAAAAAAAAATTGATAAGAAAGAAAAATAATATAAAAATTGAAACTCGTATAAAAATATAATGTTGATATCTAGATTTGTGTTCAAGAATCATTTCTCTTAACATTATTATCGTAGTTTTTTTAATGTATTAAACCTACGTGAAAATTTTTGAAAATGTCTAGATTTGTGTTCAAGAATCATTTCTCTTGACATTATTATCGTAGTTTTTTTTTTTTAATGTATTAAACCTACGTGAACAGCTTTGAAAATGTCTTATGTTCATTAGAATGATCTTTAAATGTGTCTTAAGTTGGATAGGTTTTCAAATATATCTTGGATTAAAAAAAATTGTAAATATTAACAAAATATACTTTCAGCTACTATTTTATAATTTTATTTAAGGATTAAAGTGACAATATCTCATATATTTAGATATCAAAATAACTATTTATTTATTGATTTTTGGTGACTGTATCATTAAAATTTAGCAGTCGTGAATAAACTATGTATGAAAATCGAACTCATCCATTGCAAATTCACAATATAAATATCCATACAGATAATTAAGAATAGATGCTCTCAAATGATATAAGGATCCGTTGAAATTTCATCCTCTATTGAAAATGAGAGAAAGAGAAATTTTAAAGGTAAAGATTTACCTATAAAAATAGACAGATAATAAATTTATCTATCCACCTCCCACTCAGAAATAATAATAATAATAATAATAATAATAATAATAATAATAATAATAATAATAATAATAATAATAATAATAATAATATAGGAGAGACCTTATTACTATTGTAGAATTACACAAAACTAACTCTAACAATAACACTCAATAATATCATATGTAACATATTTTTCAAAATTAACAATTGAATTCAAAGATATTTTCTCATAAATCATCGTACCTACAAATTTTGACATAAAACAATTATATTATTTGATAGGTCATCAAAATATGTAAAAATTAACGTCAAACAACGTGCATTGTTCCTCCTCTTTGCATTCTAACTAGGGTCAATCAATGAGTTCAAGTTCAACTATCATTCTAATGACATTTTTCATATTCATATTTTTAGTTCGCTACAACAGCCATGGTAAGGTGGTTGTCAAGGGCGTTGCTTTCCTCACCATCCAAATGTAAGGTCATCAATTACGAATCAAAATCTCTCCTCCCAATCAAGTTGTTCTCTTCTACAATGCTTGAACTTAAAACCTTTCTCAAAAGAAGATATGAACTCAATTCCACTCTAATGTAACATTGATTCCATAATTCAACCTAAAGTTTGAGTACTGCATTTCAAAGTGTCAAAATCAATTTAATGGAATCACAAGTATCTCAATGATGAGATTCAAAGCACACAATCACATCCATGAACCATCACAATATATTTTTCAACAATGATTTATTTTATATAAATACTCTCACAGTGTGTTGAATGAGCCAAAACGGTACCCACTCAACTGTTCTCGATAAACAATACACCCTCAAGAAGGAAAAGACGCATCAACTAGACATTCTATAAAACATCATTTGATCTATGACCACCCAAATACATAATCAAGAACATACACCAATACTAGGGAGAAGGGATAAAGTAGGATAGCCAGTATAGATGTCCATAGAGGGAAAACAGTACGGAAACTGGCAAAGACGCCCATGACAATGCACACGATGAGAATAACCAACACTTCTGAAGAGAAGTCCCATGTCAATCCCCTCGCGTATACAAGCGCCAAAAAGACCGATAGGCATAGCACATTGTTCATTGTTACTGCACCATATATCTGCAAAAAAAACACCATTTTTAAATGCTTTATGGCTCGGTGAAATAGACATGTCTATGAAGATATGGACTACCTAAATCTTAAGTCAGAATAAAAATTAGCAAGGAAAATAGAAAGGGAAAAATGAAAGAGAAGTATGTTAAAGGACCAGAAATAAGAAAATCAGCACTATGATTGGGTTAATAGCTAAGCTAAAGCAGCTAGTCTTGCTAACCAGTACAACAGCTTCAATCATCACTTTCACTATTACGCTATTAATTCCATGAGGTACCAGTAATTTGAAAGGCTTAAATTAACTCTACTTAAATAATGTGTGTGTACCTAATCTGGTCCTTGAGAAAAAACTTTAGATCCAAAGAAAAATAAACTCTACTTTTAGTCTCTTTCTTAGTTGTATTATTTGCAGGTCCATGGTATCTAGTGACGTTTTGTGTGATAGAGAAAGCAACAAATTGGTCTTTGAGATTCAAATTAAATAAGAAAGAGACATTTTGGTCCCCTAAGTTAGATATAATCCCTAACTTTCTTCATTCTTCCCCCTTCTTATATGGTTTGCTCTTCACTTCCCTCTAAGAACATTTTTCTACATATATATAAAGATGTTATTGTTTGAGAAAACATGAACGCAACCCATCCAGCATCATATCTATGCAAATACCAGAAGAACTTAATTTGATTTACTCATTACTGGTTGTGTTATTTGAATAACCACATCAAAATAACAACCTAGTGTTGTGCAGCAAAATCACGATTCAATAGATCAAAACAGAAAATGCAATAATTAGAGTGAGATGATTTCCAAATGCTTTAGTTTATACTTTATTATACGCTTAAAAGAGACAGTATTTTAAACAAGAAAACAAACCTCAGAAAATGTTAATGAAGCTGTTTGCCTCTTATCACGACTAGCGAAAATTATTGCCGATACTGCTTCACTTGAATTGGTTGCAAGAGGTAGAAAAATGAAGGAAATGAAGAAAGCTGGAATACTTGTAGCTTCAGAAAAGTTATCGACAGCATCAACCAGAGGATCAGCAAATGCAGCCGCAATAACAGCACCCAGCAGAAGAAGCAGAACTGCTTTTATGGAAATCCATCTAGCATTCTCAACACCCTCTTCGACTTCATCACTCTGACCCCCCACGTCCAGAAGGTCGTGTTCCCTCCTTGTTTCCTGTGCACAAAATCCCTTTCAGACTTTGAGTACCAAAAGGAACATGTTTATGAAGCCGAGCAAAGCACAACTTACTGTGTGAAAATCACTTAAAAACTTCATTGTGTGTGGACCAGCATCACCAGATGCAGCTTTAGAACGCCTGGCTGTTTGAAGCCATCTACAGACACCATTAACAAATTCTTCTTCATCGATAAGTTGATTACGAGAAGTATCAAAATCTACCATTATTCTTTTCACAGCGTCGTCATGATCCAGGTCTATCTCCTCAAATTGAATTCCAACAACCAGTGCTCTCATTTCACCATGAGTAAGATGTCCATCTTTATTTTCATCAATTGTTGTAAACAACCTGTTTATGCGATTAAGAAGTCAGCGGCAACCAAAAGGATGAGAATATGAAAAGAAACAAACTTCCTTAAAAGTAACAAGTCTTAAGTCAAAGCACAGGGGAGAGAAATTCTTACTTTTTAATTACTTCTTTATTTGGTTCGCCGTCATCTTTTAGCAGCCTTCCCAATGAACGCATCTTCAAATGTTTCAAAAGTCCCAAAATAACATGTTTGTGTTTAATATATTCCAATTTTCTCCTTTGTATCCAGGGTTGGAAAATCTGCATCATTTTTTCATTTTGCTCAATTTCTAGATGTTTAAAATGACAGTACACAACTTTGTCGAAACAAATAATAACAGTCATATATTTATCGGGTATAAAGTTCTTGAAAGCGCCAACTATAGATTAAATTAAATTATGTGTACCATCAATGTTAAATAAAATGACACAGGAAATACAAGTACACTACAAATAAAGAAAATTACCTGGTAAAGGCAATAAGAGATCAATAAACAGATAGAGACAGCAAGACCAATCAAAACTGCCAAGTGCCTTCCAGAAGTTGAATGGAGAATTTGTGGTAATTGAACAATCACAAATGGAATGACAGATATAACCATAATCCTTGCAGCATAACTTGTCCAAATATCAGTGCTAACACCAGAACCTGCACATGGAGAATTTAGTAGAACTGCAGAACAGAATGAATTGAACACTCCAGGCATGTACCCAGAACGACATAACTTCAGACATCGTGGTTTAAAAACAATTAAGAAAAGGTGAATCACAATATAGTTGTCAGCAACCAGCACCCTTCTTAGAGTCTAAAGCTCGTCTAAGTTTTAACAAAGGGCGACAATAATGATCAGTGCATCCATCCAGTTTCTGAATGCATTATACAATAAGTGATCCCACATCCTGGTGGAAGAAACTAAGGTACTTACAATTAGTTTTAAATTGTGATTGTGTTGCCACTTTGATATTGCAACAAATTGCAGTCAAATATGGCTGATGCAGGTGCAATTTTAATAACCAAGACATAAAAAACATTGTCGCAGAGCGTTTTTTAAAACCTTGCTTACAGTTATTAAGAAGGTAAATATCTCCCAAATATCATTTCTTGTTAGAGATGTTATCAAATAAAACCATTCATTTGCTTTCACAACAAATGGCTTTTAAGCTTTTGGAATAGTTGGCTCATAACATGATACAAGAGTCTGACAAATAGTCAAGAGTTTAATACTCACCATCCCCATTATCCTATATATATATAGAGAGAGAGAGAGAGAAGGAAAGGGAGAGGGAGAGATGAAACTAAGCACAAAGTAGGTGGTCCAGTGCATTGCGCATGCTCTGAGCCAAGGGGCTCTAGCATGAGAGGACATGTTAGAGACGTTATAGTGTAAGCTCTAACAAAGGTTCATGAGTCAACACTCCTCAAAGAACAATCCAATTAACAAATAAGTATCCAGCATAAAAATTGTGAAAGATAAAACATTGTGAATGTTTTAGAAGAGAGTTGATTGCTTGGATGCCACAAAGATGAGGAAAGAAAACACTATAATCTGAATGACAGGGCAGAAAGAAGTTTCATGCATTAAGTCTCAAAAAAAATTAAAATAGAACAATGAAGAATATCAAATGGCATACCAGTTAAACTGAAGCCTCTAGTGTCTTGTGAATCTATCGCAATTGAATCCTCAATGTCACACTTGCCAACGATAACACAAGTTCCCCATATTATAGTCAGAAGCAGCACTGTTGATCCAGCTAACAGTCCCATTCCAACAGATACCTGACTTTGAGCAGTTTCTGTACTTCCTGAAAGCCCAGACACTAAACCAAACAAGAAAGACAAATTAGATATCAAAAAGTCAAAAAATATAAGCACACATACACTAAAAAACATTACGGGCATGTTTTGATTGGCTTATTTGAATTTATTTACCAACATATACACTTATGAGACTGTTTAAGAGAATTTATGAAAATAATTTATGACATGTCTATAAGTTGTTTTCAGCTTATCTCTATAAGCTCTTTATGATAGCTTGTGAAAGCAACTTATGGCTTATATGAAAACAGTTTGACTTTATATCATCTTAAATTAGAAAAATATCTTACACATAAGTACTTATATGATAAGCGCTCAACTAAGTTGTTAATCCAAATAGGGCTAAATAAAAATAAGCTACTTCTATGTTCACAAATCGAAAGCAAATAATATGCTCGCAAGGTTAGAGAGAGAAAAAAGAAGAAAACTGCAGTGGAAAGTGTCATTGTAATTCCATCTTGTTGGGTTCATGCTTTCTCTTATGCTGTACAAAAGTGAAGCACCAAAAGAAATTGAAAACGAAGGACAAATAAAAGGAGAAAATGCAACATAACACAACAGATAAAGCAGAAACTGGTTCAACGCAGAATCCAACTGAGCTAATCCAAGATATATTCTCTCCACTGAGTCATATAACGAGTCAGAAATATCTCCACAAAATACCTCAAAAAGTAATATGCATAAGAGTCAAAACATAAAAGAAGATATTTGACACGAACAAACAAGGTTCCGATTCTTCCGAGTGGCAGTGAACAAAAAAGTTATACTCAAGAATAGTAATATAACGAGTCACTTTAACTAACAAACCCAGTGAATAAGACAGATGCAATTAGAACAACCCAAAAAACTGAAATTTTACCACAAAATAAAAATAAACAAATTTTTTATTCTTTTAGTTACAAGAATAGAATATATCCAACCAAGTGATTGGATTCAAATAGTTACTCGAGTTCGAATCCTGAAACAATTTTTTACTAGACTTTCCTTATCTCTTGGAACGAAATCTGAATTACTAAGGTTAACACCTAAACATGTACTACCTTTAATTAATTCATTTTCTCAATTTTTTACCCCAAAAAAAAAAAAATTCTAATTTGAAGGCAGAATTTGCTTCCAAATTAACCTCAAAATCAACAATTTTACAAAATCAATATTTGTGGCTATCCAATTAAACCAAAAAAAAGATATAAATCGAACAACAAAGAATGAGTTCTAATAACTGAAATTTAAAAAGAAAAAAAATGAATGAATTATGGTTACGGTACCGAGAATGAGCATTGCATCAGGGAGAGCACCGAGTACAGGAAGAAACAATCCACCAACAATGCCGGGACCTAAGATCTCAAGCAAGAGTTCACTACCGTTAGATAAAAACGTAGCAGCAGTATACATGAGGAAACCATAGACCAAGATGAGAAACAAGTTTCCAAGAATGGTGGTGGTGCACGGTAAGAATCCATAGGTCTCCTCGCAGGTTGATTCATCCGTGGGGAGTCTGAGAACATTACTCCAACCATCGGAAACTAGATCGGGTGTAAGGAAACGAGCGTGGGCATGACTGCAGAGGATTGCAGCGACAGCGATGAAGAGAAAGAGAAAAAGTGTGTGGTTGCGGTGCCGGCGGTGGTGCCGGCGGGAAGAGGGAGGGAAAGCGAAAGAGAGAGACATGGTTAGTTAGTTAAGGGTGCTAATGGCTAATGGGTGAGTAACATGTTTTGGTGTTGACTGTTGAGTAGGATAAAATATGTAATGGAATTAAATTAAATTAAATAAGATTTGGATATATATATATATATATACACGAATGGAAGGAAAATGTAGGTTATTTACGCGGCGTTAACGAGGATCCTTACGCGTTAATCAATATTGGGATTCATTTTAATAGTTTATCATTATATTTTTTTATTCAAACATTCATATTTATAATATGTTACTATAAAAGGTAACCTCACATTCATACCTTTGACTATCATTGCTTTTTTATTTTTATTTTTTAACTAAACTCGAGACATATAATTATCATTACCTTTATTACATTAACTATGACGCTACATGGGAACATTACTTTCTTTTTTTACTCAAAATGATAACATTACTTAAATATTAATTCTTCTTGTTCTAAAATATCGGTTGAATTTAATTATTTATCACATATTAAATACAAAATTGTGTTAAAAAGAATATTTTTTGAACAAATTGAATATATAAATTCCAATATGCTATTTTAATATTTGTAAAAGTTAATTTAGTAATTCTGACATTTTATGTTTGAGAAATCTAATATTAATTGATATTTATTTTTCAATTATGCTGTCGGAAAATTTATACATAGTTAGTCGAGCGATTTACTTATACTCTTTATAAAAGTATTTTTTACAAGTGTATATAAATAAAAGTATTTTTTATAAAAGTATTTTTTATAAAAGTATTTTTTATAGAAGTATTTTTTACAAGTGTATATAAGAGTAGAAATAAAAAAATATAAATTTTGTAAATTTTAAAAATATATTTTGTATATTTAATTCCTCAACGTGTACTTTTTAGGCAGTTTGTTATTTGGTATGTTCTTTATAAAATTAAAAAATAATAATTAATAATAAAATAAAAGATATTTTATTTTTAATAATAATGTCCTTAAGTTTTAACATAATTGAATTGACTTAGTAAAAGAAGAGAGAGTGGACATGAACACATGTGTGGTAGATTGATGGAGAAGGTAAAGTGAAAGTGAAAGTTGAAGTGGGCCAGGTGGTGTTAATGTATTATCTGTATTCTGTACTGTACCATCTTGAGGCCTTGGAATCGTTGGATCATGGGTTCCACTTTACCATCTTCTATCTGCGATTACGTCACTACTTGTCAATTTTTGGGGTGAATTACCACATTATGTCATTTTCTAATAAATTAAAAATAGATATAACTATTTTTCAAATTATTGCAGCTCCTTCTTTCAAGGTGTCCTTATCTTTCCTCTTGTGATCCCACTAGCGGTGGTGTATATAGTATGTCGGCCAATAGGGAAAGAGGTTTCTGGTTTTAGTTTACAATAAGTTCAGATTAAGTGAAATTTTTTTAAAAGAAATTATGAGATTTTTCTTATAATTAGACAAAACCAAGCTTTTTTTAAAAAGTCAAATGTTACCATAAAAATAACATCGAAAGACAAAAAAAAAATATATATATATATATATATATATATATATATGTTTTTTTCAATTGATTTGAGAATTTCAACTCATTATTATAATATATGATTAATTTTTTAATTTTAAATTTTGTAATTTCTTTTAAAAATATCTCTCATATTATATAATGTTTAAAAAATTTATTTAGCTTGAAAAACAAGTTACATATCATTAAAAAAAATTTGTTAAATGGACTATTCTACTTAAATAAATATAAAAAAAATTATTACTATATTATTATATTTTATATTTTGTATTAAATTATAAACTTGTTAATATTTTTTGTAAATTATCATATTGACATGTTTCAATTTTTGACATATTTAAAAGTATTATCTTTTATACAAGTTGTTATTATAAAAAAAATATAATTTAAAAAAATCATACAATATTATATATTTTTTAAATGGTGTGTTAAATAAAATATAATCTTATAAACATATTAATTTGTCTGTCTATTTAAGAAAGGATACATCAATCACCATGTGTCGTAAACTTTCGTAAAATAATAGTGAAGTAAACTTTAATACAAACTTTCCTACATTATTCTACGTCAAAAAAAGTCAAATAAGAGCTTAAAAGTGGACCTAATGATATGTTGCTCTTGATTTCTTGTATTGTCAACTATGGGATGCGAGCAAGCCAAAGACCCAAATAGTTAGTTGGTTAGTTGTCCTTTCTTCAGGTAATTAAGAGTTTATAGTTAATGGATTGTTTATAATTATGAGTTAATTTGATTGGAATATATTTTTAGTTACAATATTTTTTAATGATATATTTTTTTATAATATTTATAATTAATTTTTAATCTAATTTTCACCTCAGGTATGAATCAAAAAACATTTTCCTAAGTCTTTTTATCTGTCTGCAGACTTATTAAGCTGAATATGATAATGTCCTTCAAGTAATTAAGAGTATCAATATATATCTTCCACATTGAGGTCATCCATTTCCATATTCATATAGGAGTATATTAGATCGGTTGAAGGTCCAAGATTACGTATTTGTAGTAGTGCCACCATCTAGTCAAAATGTGTAGTTAAGTTGTTGCTTTAGTTTGGAAAAAGTGAGGTGGTAGTTATTCACATACTAATTCAACACTTTAACTGTTTGTAATAAACTAATGTATTTTCTTAAACCATGTATGAAATTATAAGAAAGGAAAGAAAGTTTATGATTTGTGGTGATCTTAAAGTGTACATGCAATATTGACCCTACAAGTTAAGAATAAATATGCACCACATAAATTTTTATATCTTAAAGTGTATATGCAATATTGACATTACAAGTTAAGATTAAATATGCACCACATAAATTTATAAAAGTATGCATAGACAACTACCGAATTTTAAGATTTGATACTGTAAATTATACACAAAAATAACTATCAAATGTGTGAATCGATATGTTATTTAAACTTGAAAAAATATTTCAATATATTATCAAATTCACGTATCCGATTATTATTTTTATGTAAAAAATACACTATTAAATTATGAAATTTGATAGTGTATTTGACGGCAAATTGCAGAAACAACACAAAACTAACATTTGTTAAGGTTTATTTAATAATTACAGTAAAATCTCTACATTAAAACAATATTTTCCACTTTATGATTAAATATTTATTTTCAACAAAATAAATATTATTAATGCTAGTTATACATTTTTTTAAAAATGTTATATGCATCTTAAAAACAATAGCATACACTATTCATAAAAAAGCTGACAATTTTTTTAATTTCTTACCTAATCATCATTAAGATTTACCACCTTCACACTTGGATTACTTCTTTTACATGATCCTTTTTATCCTAGTTCTTTTGAGCACCATGAGCAAATTTCTTCATCCCAACATCTTTATGCAATTCATTAGGCATGGCAACGAGGTAGATCACGAGCGGATTGTGTCTCCTCCACCCCGCACTCAACTAAACGGAGAAAATCTGCATATGTTTTTATTTTTTAGCGGTTGTGAAATTTAGACTCTTATCTTCACTCTTAATAGGATTTGGATTTCAACGCTTACATCTGCATTCATTCATATATATACAATTATAAATTTAAAATCATATTTGTTGTAATTAAATATAATAAAATAATTGTTATTAGACAATAATAAAATTATAAAAATATTTTATATGGAGAAGATATTATAATTTTTTAATATTTAAATAAATAACGAAAAGATTACAATAATATTATTAGTTGTGTAGGTTCGGGTATAGGTGCAGGGAGGATATCAACAATCCAAACCCGTCCTGACCTCCAAAATTTTATTTCGGGATTTGTAGTCAATCAAAGCAGATTTTCTCCACTCAAATCAAGACAAATTTGAATGAGTGTTTGCGGGTTATGTTGTCATTCATATTCATTAGCATCATAAACAAGCAAATTAAATTAAAATTATGTTATATAATAATAATAATAATAATAATAATAATAATAATAATAATAATATAAACAATAATAACCACAACAACAAAGTGAAAAATAAATAGCCTAAATGTCTAATCATAATATTAAATTAACCTCATCGGTTATGCCTTCCTAGACCTTAGTGGCTTTGTCAAGTACGTTATGAATTTAGGTTAAAAATGGAAGTTGTGATGACAAGGAAAGAAAAAAAAAACAAAAAATAATAATATTTAGTTATTATAATTATAACCAAAACTTCCTTAGTATCTTCTCTTTTACAAGTCTTCTTCTAGTAAAAATAAATAGAAATGTTAAGGTGAAAAATGATAAATATCTTCCTTGTTTATTCAATGATCATATAATGATTTATATATATGACATGGTCAACTTAAAATTGAAACTAAAACTGACTCATAACAACATAACTACCATGAGCTTATAACAAAATATATGACTAAAACGACTCACAGACACGATAAGCTCACAACATGCTCAGACACAAGTTTATGGACAAAGTGACTCAAGGCTCATACAGAGCTAGTACTAAGCTGACTAGACTAGTACAAAGCTTACTTACAAGCTTAACATTTCCTTTCTTCAACTAACTGTCAATATTAATAGCAACAACTAGCTTACTACAGGTACTTCACACATGTCAAGTAAATTAACTCTTAAGCTTCAAAAAACTTCCTATACTTAGTGGCTTAGTCAATAAGCCAACCACTTGATCTTTGGTTCCACAATGACTCATGTTGATTGTTCCGACTTTGACCAGTTATTACTCATGTATCTACTTATGAGATTGACTACATACATCATGTTAGACCTTGTTGACGTCATATAAGTCTTGACCACTCTCATAATCATTAAGCCAGTTTGGAGGTCTTTTATTTCTACCTTCATTAGTTGTTTGTTTTTGGAGCTAGTTAAGTCTCTCATTCACTATTTTCACCATCTCTTTTTCTTTACATTACTTGATCAACCTCTCCCCAATCCAATTCCACATCAATTTCTTCTTTGTATTTGTTGCCCCACAATTCCATTATTCTCCTTCTTCAAAGACTGCTTCCCTGTTGATTATAACATTCTGTCTCAAATGGTTAAACATTTTATATCCTTTTGATTTATGACTTACAACAAGTAAGACATTTGCAACTTTTATTTTCCAACTTTGTTCTTTTTGCAACTGAAAAATGAACATGAGTTAAGAGACCTATTCAAAACATAAATGGTCAAGCTGATAGCTTATGGGAAAAAAAAACACTTGGGAATTCCTTTATCACTCAACAAAGGATCTCACTAAGAAATACTTCTTGTTGATGTTGGAAGAAGTTGTGAATAGAAGAAGGAATGTTACCTAAGAAACCATTTTGTGACAAGTTAAGAGCATGAAGTGATGTAAGTTTCATAAGCTCTTGTGGTATTTGTCCTTCAAAGTTGTTTGATGAGAAATCCAATGAAGTGAAAGCAATGAAGATTTTAACCAAATTCATTGGTCTACCTTTGTTAACAATTGTAATTGAATCCTCATAGCTTCTAAGACCAACACCTTCTTCAAAAATATGTAAGACTATATGGTCAAGCAAATAAGGTGGTTCTTCTTCAATAAATTTAGCTAACTTCATTTGAAGCTCACTATTGAGATCAACTATTGCAGTTTTCACATTCATGGGATTGAAGTTATCATAGAGATTGAAAAATAAATGACCAAAGTTTCCACCTTTATCTTCATCAAGCATCAATGCTTTCCAACTTTGTAACAATGATGGTGGTAATGTACCATTGAAATTGTTGGCTGCTAGATCAACAATTCTAAGTGTCTCCCATTTTTCATTGTTATTAGGACATTCAATATGGCCATGCAATTTGTTTGTCCTTAAAATCATGACTCTTAGGGAGGAAATTTTGTTCAAGAAGCAAGGAAACCTATCAATTAATTGATTGTTTCCAAGGTTTAGAACTTGAAGGTGTTTGCAATTAGACAAAGATTTTGGAATGGTTCCACTCAAAAGATTTCCACTTAGATCAAGAAACCTTAGATCACATGATGTTGTGAATGCATCTGAAATATGATAATTGAGTTGGTTTCCACTAAGACTTAGTAGCCTAAGAGTATTGCTTCTTTTTGTCAAACACATTGGAATTTTTCCACTGAAACTATTATGTGAAAGATCAAGTGCTCTAAGACCTGAAATGTTGCAAAAGGATTCATGGATTGTTCCATGAAAACTATTGTTTGAAAGAGAGAGAAAATATAGGAAAGGCATGTGACTCTCAATGTCTTTCAAGCTAATAGAGGTGAATTTGTTGCTTGAATAATCCAAATAGATTGCATTTTTCAAGAAAGTTGGAGCACGCCCTTGTAATTGGTTGGAATGAAGGTCAAGTTTAAACAAATTTGAACTAAGATTATGCAAAGGCCCTTCAAAACTTGTTAGAGAATTATAGGAAACATTTAGAACAACCATAGACTCAAATCTCCAAATCCAATTGGGGATTGTTCCTGAAATTTGATTGTTGGATAAGTCTAGGTAGAGCAATGAGGATTTATACTTCAAAAAGTTAGGAAATGATCTCAAATTGCATGAAGGCAACCAAAGAGTTTTCAAATTAGGAAAGGATGATGATGCATCATGGCCATCCCTTATACTTGCATGATCAACAAACAATTTGTTGTGTCCAAGATCAAGTGTAAACAAATTTTGAAGCCTACCAATCACATCAAGTTGTACAGTGCCATTGAACTTGTTTTTGGTAAGTTGAAGCAATTGAAGTCTTTTGAGTTGGAACATAGACATAGGAATAGGCCCTTCGAAATTATTGCCACTTAAATCAAGCATCTCTAATAATGACCAAGAAGCATTTGGAAATTCTTCTAATACACCCTCAAATTTGTTGTAATAAAGCATGAGTTGTTGAAGAGATTGAAGTCTAAACAAAGATGAAGGGACTCTTCCATAAAAGGAATTATCTCCTAAATCAATGCTTGTGAGATTTACAAGTCCCTCAAAATGACTAGATGGAATTGTACCATTGAAATCATTATGATTGAGAGATAAAACTTTGAGGGACTTGGAATTATTAAAAGATGGAAGAGGACCAATGAAGTTGTTGAATGACAAGTCTAGATGAACAAGTTGAGTAAGATTAGAAACTGAATCAGGAAGTGTTCCATTAAATTGACAATTTGATAGATCTAATACAAACAATTGACTCAAATTGTGAATAGACTTTGGAAGAGGTCCTGAAAAATTTGTATGGCTAAGATTCAAGTTGTGCAAAGATAATTGATGTGGAAAATTTGGTAGAGAACCATGAAGACCAAGATTATAAGAAACATCAAGCACTTGAAGTGAGGGAATTTGGAATATCTCAATTGGAACATGCCCTACAAAGCCAGCACTTGATAAATTCAAATACTTCAAATCATTTAGAGTTTGAAACTCTTGATCAATCTGTGAATGAAAATCATTGTAGGCCACATTCAAACTTTGTAGATACTCTAAGTTGAAGAGATTAGTTTCAACTTGTCCAAAGATAAATTCATGACTTAAGTCAAGAGCTATAACATGGCCTTTGTTGTTGCATGTTACTCCATTCCATTCACAACAATTTTTTCTTGGATCCCAATCAACCAGTTTTGTGGACTTGGTTGAGTTGAATTTGAGGTTGTTCTTCAATTGGAGCAACAAAGATTGTTGATGACCAAGACAATGGCTTGTCACAAAAATAATATTGATGCTGAGGTTTATGAGGCAAAAGGGTAGCAAAGAAAGCCATAAAAATATAATTTTCATTGGAGATAGTTATGAGAAACAATGTTGCTATAAAAAATAATTTTAAGGTTTGAAGATGGTTTTTTGTCTTTTGAGCATATGTTGTCTCTCCCATTTATAGATTCTTATGACCCACATTTGACAAACACAATTCAAAATTTCAAATCTCCACTCTCCAAGACCTATAATGTCAACATTCAGGTATTGACCAACAAAACTAGTAGAGGAAGACTTTGAACTTATTAAGGGTGATACAACTGATGTGCTTAAAGTCATGATCGGTAAAAATTAGCTTAAAAACTAATTTTTAGTTCTTAAACTAACTAAAAGAGTTTGGTTTGGTAAAATTAGTAATTCAGTTAATTTAAAAAATATAAAATGATATAAAAGGACATTCTTAATTAAAAATAAATTGTATATTATTTAATGTTTAAAATATTTTAAAATTTATGAATCTGAATATTTTTTTTTACTTATTTTATTTATTTTAAATTATAATAAATAAATTATTTATAAATAATTTATATTATGATAAATAAATTATTATAAATCTGGTATATTTTTTTATTTATTAAGCTAGTTTATTTATTTTAAATTATTTACTTTATAAAATTATTTATTTATACTATAATAAATAAACAATAAAAAAATAGTCATGATAATAAAAATAAAATTATCAAAAAAAATAATAATAATAATAATAATAAGTTATAAACTCAAATACTATTTAAATTAATTTATTAAAAAATATTATAAATTATAAACTCCTAAGTGAATGTTACTAAACAGATCTTATAAGGTAGCTTATAACTTATAATCTATAAGGTAGCTCTTATGTGATTCGTCAAAGAGTACAGCCATTCACTTTATACTTTCATGGTCCGGCTTACTTTGAAATGTAATTATGTAGGTTTTCGTGTTATATGGTTATTGTTTCTGACCAACAAAATCTTGAACTTAGAAATATTAAACTAATTAGACTTTTGTTTTCGAATTACTATTAGATTTTTTTTTTTTTTACTACATTTGAGGTTGACCAAAGAATGATATTTTCTAAATTTGATGAGACGTGAATAGTTGCAAAGATCACTGTAAAGGGTCCTCAATGTCGATGAGGGCTTTAGATCCTCTGAAGTAATAAACAAGTTCACAAACAGAAGAAGTCAGCGCCAGATAATTTTTTTTTAATTCTTATTTGAAAATAGTACATTTAATTTCTTATAATTTTTTTAGAAATAAATATTAGTATATTAGAATTTTCTCCTTCCTAAGGTTTGAACGTAACTCATATAATTATCTACTTCAATCCTTGGCTCAACTCAACTTCAACTTAAAAATGCTTAACAGTGATTATTTTGTTAAAAAAGAAAAAACAGAAATTTCATCTTATATAATTGGTTAATTATTAGTGATATTGAAACGACTGATTAATTTTGCTTTTTTTATGTTTGAACTGAATGAACCATTTTGTGATTTATGAAAGTACACATCACTGAACTAATATAATGTTGCAGTAAAGTTAGCAGTAAAGTTATTGAAACACAAAATTTAATACAAAATAGAATACAAATACAATATACAGTATATAATATAAATGGAGTCGGTTTTTGTTTTTCATAAAATGTCATGATATTGTATTTGTGGTTTATTTTGTACCAAATTTTGTATTTCAATAACATTATTCAAAATGCTAAGGTAAATCAAAATATCCATTGTAGCCGACACACATTTACAACCATTGTAGCCGTTCTAAAATAAAAGAAACTGCAATTTTCTAAATTCTAGTCCGGATAATATAGCAACGTAGAATTCACCACATTGTCACATATCATGTCAACAAATATGAGTACTATGCACAACAATATCACAAACTTCAAAAGAATAAGGGTTAATCTTGTTTCTCACATTGTTTCATCATCAAGTGCTCCTTTTCTCTCCCTGTTCACGAGCAATGGAAGCAGATAGAATTCCAAGATCGCGATTTAAGACCGTCATTGCAGATTCACATTCAGAGATTACTTTTGTGACAGAAGAGGGTCCTTCCGAAGTTTCAGAAGATCCAAAAGCAAGAGCTGCATGTGAGTCTCTAAGATTCCGTAGGTTCCCCAAAAACTGTGGCAAACAAACCGATATATATTTCAAAAAGAAAACTTTATTAAAGTCAACAGAATATTAAACAAAATATGGCTGCCATTAATTGCTCAATTCGCACTTGTAACATGAAATAACAGCAGAATAAATTGAGCAATGTTGAATAGAACCAATACTAAATTTACTATGCCATACTAATAAGACGGTATTCATCACATCTACTTCCCTATTGAAGTATAAATGGGTTAGAATGTGTTTAACAATGGAGTAAACCAGATCAAATCAGACATAACAGGTCTCTATAAGATTATTTCAAGACCAGGTTTCTATAAGACATGCATTTTAAAAAAGTAACTGTCCGATTGAAAGTGTGTGTTGTAAGTCAAGTCTATAAATGTTTACATCGATCCAAAATCGTTACTTGCTGTGTTGAGATATTTCAGATATACTCTGGTGTAAATATTCTTATTTCATTGTTTATGTTTCTGTTGTAAGTGATAGGATAAATTATTGGACTGATTTAATCCCGATGAATATTAAGTGATTCAGCTTATGTTAATCCCTGGAATGATCGTTGAAACTTCAAGAGGGTACTGTCATATACTCTATCTCCCATTGTTTTATCCTTTTAACAACTTCAAAGTATGCGCCTAGATTGCTCATCACAAATTGAATGGAGAAGTCTATAACAAAATAGGGATAATTGCTTAGATAAACGTTTAACAAGTGAGCCGACCATAGAAAGGTTACCTTCAAAAGCATTTTGTAAGCCTCCAATAGTCGATTGGCTGCTGGTCCAAACCCATGAAGTTGTGGAACTTCCATCATATGTGTCCATGGCCGAATCTCCTACACAAAAGCAATTGTTTAAAATCTTTTCCAGATGTTGTGTGCGTGTTAGGGGAAGGTGGGCATATCAAGTGAGAAATATATCTTATAGATAAAATTAAAAGCTAATGTTGACCAGGCAATCTCACATGAATAGTCAAAATTGAAAATTACTTAAAGATTGTGTAATCACTAAAAATAAAAGAGTGTTCTGCATCTTCACGTTCTTGTTGAAGGACTCCTTCAATAGTTATTTATGGCAACACATAATTCCCACTACTACATTTACAGTTATACATGAAAGACACGTTATACATTGGCTTCATTGCTTCATTCAAAAATAGTCCCCTACTAAATAGATATGTTCTAGCATCAGGTACTCTTCCTCAGCACAATTTATGGTTGACTCTGTTAAAACAACTTTGAGTATGCTAATATCAATAATGGAGGAGGGAGGTCCTCGTGGTGCTGGTCAGGGTGGAAGTGAGTTTAGTTGAGCCAACCTAGGCCTTAACTCAAGCTCAGCTTATTAAGAAATCAAGTCAATTTTTTTGGCTCAAGCTTGACTCGCCTAAAGCTCCGGATTCCGTTGCTTCTAAAAAAATGAAACCGGTAAATTGGGTTGCAAAGCCACTTTACCAATTGCACATACTTCGATTGGGAGATAAAATTACATTGTATTGAGTAAGATATTTCATCTCAATTTGAGCTGCAAATTTTTCTTTCAAGACATGTTTCTCAACATCATTGTCACCAAATTTGATCAACATCATTGTCACCAAATTTGATTATATAACCACATCATCACCATGGCTGTCTAAATCCTAATGACAATGTAGTCTTGATGAAAAATTAAGCATGAGAAGACTCTGTTAGGATCCTTTCTTTGAGAAAGAAAGAACTCCTAGAATAATGATGTAAAAACATATTCAAATGAATAAAGATTGCAAACAAAGGAGGGATTTCTTATTTCTGAAGTGAGATTGAAAGAGAAGATGCAAAAGGTTTACAATGAAGAAGATGATTTTGAACTCAAGGCTACCCAAAAGGAGCCCTCTCCTTTCACACTAGATAATTCTCGTCACAAAACTCAATTCTGAAAAACTATCCTTCCCCTCTACCAATTAAGGGTTATTTAAAGACTTTCTAAGAATAACCAAAATAACAACTCTGTAATTTCCATGTATCTAATCAGACTACACAGGTCTGTACTAGTAAATTATAATGTACTAGTAAATACAAGTTAATGTGCTTGTTAATTTCAATCCCATTAGCAACTAACAATACAAGAGCATATTTTACATGTGACTAATTTTAACAGCATATTTTACGTGACTATTTCTAACAAACTCTTGACAACCACCTAAAAAACTCATCAACTTACTCAAATTATCCAATATTCTATATCCTAACAGACTCATTAAGTCTGTATTGTGCCTTCTCATCCTGCGCACTCTACTACTATTTAAGTTATATTCAAGTGGAATCTCCATGTACACTTCCTTTCCCAAGTTTCCAAGTAAAAAGGAATTTTTTACATCAAATTTTCTCTAGTTCTCATCCAAAGTGAGCTGCAAGAGAAGATCTTAACAGTACAGAGAGGAGAGAGCTGAACTGGAAAGTTTGGTTGGTAGAAGGAGAGGAAACACATGTGAGTGGGGGTACATGAAGCGCGAATTCCTCTTGTGATACATTTTCCCTTGTTTTCCAATCAAAAATACAATTTCTTCTTCTCTTTAATTAAGGTTCCTATATCTGCTCTTCTAATGCAGTATGTGCTCCACGAAGGCCTTTAATGTTGAAATTAAATCCATGTCACTCATACTAGCTCTTGATATCGAGTTGTTATGAACCTTCACGTGGGATCGAGTAACAAGTCTAGACGCAGTAGAATATTTCTTTCAACTTATGTCAACCTCGCCTTTAGACATCGTCTTACTACATTTTAGATCTTGTATATTTGTAGAAATGTGAGATCCATATACAATATCGAATACTCATGATGTAGACATAAATAAATTGACTTCTGTAATAAATATACCTTAATAGATGCGTGAGAATTAAGATAATCTGTCAATATTCCTAGATTGTACAAATTCATAGATTACTTGTTAAGTTTTCCTAGAGTATTCAACATCCTAGCAAAGTGCTAATTAATTAGATACATTAAATATAAGTTGTGTGATCTTGAGTAAGACACACAGAAATTACACAAATTCTTTAAGATGTACCACTTACTTTCCTCTTCTTGCACTCTTCTAAATATTGTTGGCAGTTCCTTTTCCCAGTTTGACCACAATGAAAGAAGTTTCCTTCTTTTTCACCCCACCCAAAGGTTTCAGGCAAGAAGTACTTGGCTTGAACTTCTTTTTGCCCTTGTCCTTCTGCTCCGTTCCATTTTGGACCATCAGAATGGCCTTCCCTTTTCCTTTTTTGAGATTCTGCTCAGCAGTTATCAACATGCTAGCAAGCTCTGGCATTGTCTTGACTCTTGTCAATATTGTCTGTGCTGTAGTTCATGATAAATTGACTATAACTATCCGGCAACGATTGCAGGATCAAGTCAGTGGCCAACACAAGACACAAAGAGTAGCCCAATCTCTCTAGGTTCTCGATGTTACCCAATCATCTTGAGCACATGAGGACTAACTGGGTCTCGTTCTGCCAGCTTGCATTGGAAAAGGGCTCTGGAAACCTCAATCCTCTCATGTCTTGCTTGCTTTTGATCGAGCACGTGAGAGGCACGATCATATCATAAGCCTCCGTGTTCTCATATTGTATTTGCAAATCCGAGTTCATGGTAGCAAGCATGAGACAACCAATATCTAGGGCGTCATCCTGATGCTTCTTGTAAGCATCCCTGTCAACCTTAGGGGAAGTAGTAGTATTAGGTGGTTCAGGAAGTCGTTGTTCAAGTACATATAGTTTTTTCTCGTGCTGGAGGACAATCCTCAAGTTCCTGTACCATTCCGGAAAGTTTGTTCTAGATAGTTTGTCCTTCTCAAGGATAGATTGCAGCGATCAAGTTCCCAATGTGTTTGTTGTCGTGGTAATCTAAAAACAGAAACATGCAAAGTATAATTAATGTAAACCTAGAGAGTAGCCCAATCTCTAAGTTCTCAAAGTACCCAATCATGTTGAAGCACATGAGGACCAACTGGGTCTCCTTCTGCCAGCTTGCATTGGAAAAGGGCTCTGGAAACCTCAATCCTCTCATGTCTTGCTTGCTTTTGATAGAGCACCTTGAGATGCATGATCATATCATAAGCCTCCATGTTCTCATATTGTATTTGCAAATCCGAGTTCATGGTAGCAAGGACGAGACAACCAATATCTAGGGCATCATCCTGATGCTTCTTGTAAGCACCCCTGTCAACCTTAGGGGCAGTAGTAGTAGGTGGTTCAGGAAGTTTTTGTTCAAGTTCATATAGATTTTTCTTGTGCTGGAGGACAATCCTCAAGTTCCTTTACCATTCCAGAAAGTTTGTTCTAGATAATTTGTCCTTCTAAAGGATAGATTGCAGCAATAAATTTCCTAATCTGTTTGTTGTTGTGGTAATCTAAAAACAGAAACATGCAAAGTATAACGCAATGAACATATTCAGAAAGGTCTTTTATTAAATATCCATTATTTTATGCAAATCAATGTTTACAACAATGACTCATAAAAACCATCAGAATTTTCTAGTGAGTCAAGATCCATAATTCACCTAGTTTTGAGTAGCTTTCTCTAAACACTATTTGGCTAGTTAAGTAGAAAATACTTTTCAATTACATCACATGCAACTCTTGTACAGTTTGGGTGAACACTTATTCAAAATAATCTTATGAATTAATGGCTAACGCTGTGCCTCTTAGCTTTTCAATCATATTGAAATTAGCCTAGTTGTACCCAATGGTTGACATATAGATATTGCATATATTCTATCTGTCTTACTACAAGTATAGATAAAGGCATCCTGCTTCAGCAGACCTACACTTAATCTGTCCTAGCCTTGACAAGTGGCATGCATTGGATGACATATTTTTGTGTGACTTAATATTAACTTTTGAGGGATTTTTAATTAAATTTATCTCATCATTAAACATACATCATTTGTTAAAACAACTTAAACATAACACGTAAAAGCATGCATCATTCATATATGGTCAGAGGTTGGTATCTGGTAAGACCTAACCAGGCCTGCTAGTAGTTACTTGTAACTAGGGAATATGGGAGAGGATAGAGGTAGGCAGATTTGTGGAGCATGGATTCCCTTTAATCATGATCCTCCTTCCACCTTTAATTATCTTCAATATAAACTCCTTGAAACTAACCCTTATCTCTTCCAATTCCTCTAACATTTCCAACCCCAAAAAGATGCCTACCCATCTAATGCAAATAGGTAAAAGTCCTAATGATTTTCCAACCCCTACATCTGTATCTCTAACCCCTAGTAAACCCCTCAAATTCTTACATTAAACCTGTCACCCACTTTTACCAAATATGGTGCTGTTTCCTGTACAAGTAAGCCCAAGTTGGCTAAAACTATTGGGTTATGTTTTCCAAATTGAAATTTCCAATTCATCAAATGCAATGCAAACAAAACCAATAGTCTTTTATCAAAAACAAAACAAACCCTAGTACAGTCATTTAAAAGTAAATATTTACAATTAGTAATAAAAAACACATTATGGTCAGTTATAAACTTATAATTATAGCCATATACATTCTTCTATGATCATTCTTTATTTCGTGGCAAAGGTTTTGGTGCCTTTTATCATAAACCCAAGCAGACACAAACATGAGGCTTACCGTATAACAATAACAAATGGAGCTATCCAACTTTTTATAAGGGCAAGAAAACTACAAAAACAATTTTCAGCCCTGGCAGGATAGTGACCACGTGACTGTTGTTCCAGATGAACCAGCTTTTCTGGTCTAGGTACTCAAACTATGAGATATTAGAAGCATGTAGTCCCTGACCAAATTGAAATCAAAACTTCACAAATAATGGTTTCATTGTTGCCATGATGGTTTCCTCACTTGTAATACATAATCTTTATTTGATTGGCTGTGAATAAATCAAATAATAGAGTTTGCAAAACACATTAGTAAAGCCTGATCAAACCTTAGTGTAAATCAAGTTGAATGTTCTAGCTGTTTGTAGGAAAGATTCCAAATTTGCCCGCAGTTCGGATTCCACCTCAGCATATTCCTCATCTGGATTGTAAGCATGCTACAAACAGGACAAAATAACAACTATATTAAAACTAGTACAACAGTACACAACAGCAATACTCAGAAACAATGTATCAAAGTATCTTCATTTAAAAATAAAAATAAAAACAGAATTTAAAAAGTGAGTAAGAACCAGCGGAAAAAGAAACAATGTTGAGAAACATGGCGAGGACCATGGAGAGGAGTAGAGAGAAAATGAGAAATGAAAAATAGCTACTTTGTTTCCAGTTTTCAATTATTTGCAAAGTAACTAACAGCTGTCTCAGTAAACTAATCCAACTAATCTTCAATAAATAATTAGTATGATGCGAACCAAAATCAGAATTGCAGAAAACAAAGAAAAATGTATTGATAAGTCTCTTAACAAAGGTTGATTCCTCTCTACAAGATATTGTTGCAACCAAGAAATAACTAAAATAGCAATGGAAGTCTGCATTCCATCCAACCAATATTCTACTCGCTACAAATGACTCTCCATTCATGTAGACACCATCTAGAGGCTTCAAGGACCAAAAAACGTAATACTGATAACCAATCTGATACGAAGAACTAACGAGTTCAGTCAACGAATAGCACTTTGATCACAAATGATAACAGCCCAAAATACAGAAACTGAAAGGAAAATATTGGGAAAGAGAATAAACTCTTCTGCTTTATCCCCAAAGCTTCTCAAATTAATGTATGCCCTTCCCACTTCCGTCCAGACACTTAATATTCAGTCCCACCCAGCCTCCTCACAAATACCTACATTAAAACTGTCCACTAATTAAATCCCTCCACTTGTTCTCCCACGGACCTATTCCTATTTGGGCCATTTCTGCCTTTTCCTTTTTTTCTTTCTTTTGTAAACATGCACTGAAGGTTCATTAATTATGGACCCATCAAACACCAACAGTCATTGGTGTTTGATGGGTTTCTTGGATTCCTAAAAGGTCCACAATGAATGGATACAAAAAAGAGCTTTGTCCCCTTAAGTGAGTCCACCCAACTCAACTTAAAATAGCCAAAGTTTAATGTGGCATCCAGATACCAAAGGCTTCAATATAAGACAATATTGTGATGATATCAATATGATGTAAAATATAAGACAATGAACGGGAAAAAGTATGTGGTCATGGAGAAAATTTTCAAGTTTCTGATTAATTTCCAGCAGTACAGTACATAAAGATGCCATATGATATTGACTATTCAAAGACAAGAATTGGATTTAAGATGTTTAGAAAACCTTAGACGCTAAGTCGTCGACTTTTTGTTGAAGATTCAACAATATTTTTGATTGTTCAGAAAGCTTTGACTCCAGCTCAGAAACATCTGGCCTGAAAAGAGTTTGATTAAAGAAACAAACTGTTACTTCAACTTGCAAGATAGAAAGTTATTTTACTTGCCAGAGATAAATCATTTCCCACTTCCAATTATAGACCAGTTTGTGCATATTGAATGAATAAAAATTCAACAGTCATCCCAAAATGTAGCAGGAATATATGTTCAGATGTTACAGTGCTATGTAACTTCAGATACAAATGCAAAATTAAATGAATATATGTTCCTCTAATAGAAATCACAAATGGGAAAGGTAAAAAATTCATAAGAAAAGGAAGCAAGAAACTTTTACAATGGATATATGGACTGAATCTGAACATCTGCAGGAAATAATTTACATTCTTCAGAAAATATTTGCGCCTGTTTTTCGGCAATGCAATCAATCAATTGGATGTCCTTGGCTACCTGCTCGTCAACACTACAGAAATAAGAATACAAACCAAATTTATGTCAATACCATCTCTGCAAAACCTTAACTTAAAGAAAGAAAGAAAGACTCTACATTTCGAATTATATAAGATCAAGGACAACCTCCATTCTGGATTATCAGCATAGATAGTTGCCTCCACTAGATCTACAATAAGACGAAGCATCTCAGTGCGCTCTTCATAGCTTCCATGTCCCTGTTACATATATGCATGATATCAAATTCAATTATAGAAAACTTGTGTATGAATGCTGGTATAATGCCTGGTAAATCACATTCCGACAAAAACTTAAAATCTTCATTTTTCACTATATAATCCAAAGATGGTAAACTACTGCATCCAATAGAAAAAACATAAAATCTAGAAGCTAGGCTATCAATAACCCCCCCTTTTTTTATGATGTGCAAGAATCAGTTGGCTTCTTATTATTATAACATAAATTATTTGCTAACCTTTACGGAGAAACCTCTCAATGGGTTGGCTATAAATCATTAACGGCACATTTGAGTTAGATACAAATTAAGACAAGGGGACATGAAGATAACTAAAATACTTAGAGTAGGTTTGAATGGATAACTTTGGAGGGTAGGGGAAGGCTTATTTTTCTTTTCTATAAAATATTTCTAAAAATTAAGTGTAATTAGAATGTTATATGATCATGCATCATGTTATTCTTTGAATTTTTTAAAAATCTGAAATATATACCAAAATATAGACATAGCCCTCCAAACCCCTCAATCCAAACATACGCTTAAGACTAACTCTAGGAAGTCACAAGCATTAAGGCTCACACTGATGCTACATTTACCGATCTAAATGCCTCTTTAAAAACAATTGTTTACATATATCACTCTAAATATAAGCCATTTTTTCCGACAATAATGTCAGGGTCAAATTATACTAGCAATCCACGCCACACTGAGATCAGATATTGCACAAAATGAGACATCGACTTCAAAAGCTATGCACAAAGGAAGACAAAAGGTTATAGTGGAAACTGGAAAGAAAAGAAAAGTAAAGTAAAGAAAAATAAGTACATTGTTGTTCATAGTAAGAGTAAGACCTTATTTTCAACTTTTTTTATAAGAAATAAAATGAAAATGGATGCATAAAATATCTGAACCATTCAAAAGTGCAAAGGCTTCATATAACAGAAATATAAAGGAATTCAAACTTGTTCTTAAGCATGTATCCAGTCGCTAGTAATATAGGCTTCTTAAAGAAACGAATTTGGTGACAAAATAATACTAGTAATCAAATGACTAACTTGAATGGCTTCTGTATCTACAGCTGTCGTAATACCCAGGAACTTAGCAATCTCAGCCAAATCTACATATTTCAGCCATAAGAAGTAAAGTTACTGCAAAGGAAGATACTGCCAAAAGGTGTATGAGAGATAAACTTATTTAAAAATAATAAGCCACTAAACAACATTTTTGTGTGATGTACGAAAAAAAAATAAAGTTGACAAAGCAATGATGACATGAAGAAACTCGCATGTCAATACTCACTCAAATACAGCTACTTAGAGAGAGGGGAAAAACTGATTATTTTGCAAGAGTTTACAAGAAAAATTGACCATATGTCAACAGTCATGGAATAAAAGTGTACCTATTCTGTATAAAAGACATAAGCCACTTTGAGAAATATACACAGAACAATAATAGTTGATTTTGAACAGGATGATATACAAATACAGAATTGAGGACAAACCACAAAATCAGCCACAAGGAAAGCTTATATGTTGAGGAAAAAACCAGCCAATGAGGAATTTTTTCAAAATGGAGAATGAAAACTCTTACATTGAATTCGAGCCGTCTCCTCATCACGGTCAAGGGCATCACCTTGTAAGTTTTGTTGAGAAAAGGGTGACTTATCACCTAATAGCCTGTAGCAAGTACAAGAGTTCAATGCCATTTTGTCTTAACAAGGACAGGAATATGGTGCATGTATACGATACTGGGTATAGGTACGAGATATGGTATTTTAAGAAAAATCAAGGTACGGGTACGTCAATGAAAAGTATTAATTTTTTTATATAATTTAACTAAGGAGCTAAATTGTTCAATTCACAATAAAAAATCACAATAAAAGTTTGAAAAGTCAAAAATTGTATTCGATTACAACAACAAATAAATTCAAAAACACAAATAATATTATATTAATATTTAAGAAAATCGACAATTTCACTTGCAATGAAATAATGAGGGAAAATAGAGTACCACGAGTACTGGTACCGGAGAAGTACCCAGTATAAGTACTTAATCATTTTAGAAGTAAACATGCTTTAGAGTATATCACATACGTGCAAATAGGATGAAACAAGGTAATTTCAAACATTGAGAAATGGGAGCAGTACAAAGGCTATGCTAAAATAGAAAGAGTAGTATTGCCTCTATCCCTAAATATAAGCCTATCTTGAGAAATTTCTTTATCCCTTTTTATAGGATCACTTTCAAACTTCCAACTACATTCTTATTTCTTTACCAAAATATCTCTAATTACTTTACATCTTTTTTGTAACCTATAAATAAGCATAACATACTATAAAAGGAAAACTTGGAAAAACAATATCAATTGCTAACAAATTTAGTTCTAATATCAACTTCCTTAATTCTCGTGATTTAGCCAACGGATCCTATATATAATTACAGGGTTACTAAAATGGAGAGGCAAGACAACTTCGATGGCAAATCCAAAATCACATATATGATTATATGATATGGATGCAAAACAAATTAAATGGGGGTATTTATTAAACCAAGAAACTGCAAAATAAATTATTTTCCAAATTTTGAACTGCCCCATTTTCTACCCTCCTATTTTTAATTTTGGATGGTTACTACAAATGTGCATCAAGCCCACAACAAGCACAGTAAATCCCAATCATAGAGATGGCTGTGTGAAAGACAATTACTTAAAATTCCAGTTTGAGGAACATACATAAGAATTCCCTAATTATGGTTATACACATAATCCACTTTGAGGAATATACATAAGAATTCCAGTTTCCATTAACTTGTTTTTAAAAGTTCCTTCACAACTCAAAATGATATTGGGGCTTAACAGACAAAGAAAAGAAGATACCGAAAGAAGAGCCACTCCAAAAGGGCATAGCGCTCCATGCCAGCAAATAGGAGGGACTGTGCAGATGCATTTGCTCGTGTATAATTTAGCTTTGCTAATTTCTTCTGAATTTCTTCCATTTGTCTTGCTGCCATCTTCTGTGTGAACTTATTTAATTTTCCTTTTTCACTTTATCTTCAGTGTCTATTGGGTTTGTGACATTCTATCAAACAAAGTTACAAAATATGCAGTTAAAATACTAGATATTGGTATATAGATTTTCTAGCTCGTAAGTGCATCTTCTTTAAAATGTGACTAGTACCAAGATAAGAAAAGTTCTTTACACTAGAGGTATTCAAAGTAATCCAACCATAACAATCTAAGTTCTTTTATTTAGCATCTATAATAATGATCTCTTGTAAGATTGTAACCAAGAGAGGATGTATTTCAATTAATCAACATTTCAAGGAGTCCGAAAACATAGTTCAAGAACTTTCATTCAGCGCACAAGTTAAACTAAACATGATTCATCAAAACAAGGGTATGATCATAGTTAAAGAACAAGCACATTTAAAGTATCTCTAAATCGCTAATCATGGACTTGTTTGGTTTATCTCCACAGTGCCTTGGTTCACTGCTACCCTAATGATCATTGGCACCACCAAAATCCTCTACTGTAGTTTCATAATCTACTTAAGCATATGCATAAAGAGAAATCAAACACAAGGAGTATAGAGGCGGGGTTATATTCCAATTTGAACTCTATCAAATTAATATAAAGTAACTTTTCAAATATAACAAATTAATTGTAGAGTTTAACTCATCAATTACACAACAATACAAGAAAATCCAAAAGTTTATAAACTTTTACTGCATTCTAGAAAAAGCAACAATTACCAATTCTATTATATTAATTGTATCGCATTATCAAACAAGAACCTCGCAATAAGAACAACTTGCAGCAGTGACAATAAAAATTACCCGCAACAATCACTGAAAATATTGCTCTTTAAACAAAAACCTCATAATTAGACAAACTGCAGCAGTCACAATATGACCAAACCGAAGCAGTTATTTAAAACATCACATTTCTACTTAAATCGAAAATCCAAAAATATAACCAACAAATAATCCCAATTGAAACAGCACTCATTAGACACCATCCCTAATAAGATTTAAAGTAAAAATCGAAGATTAAAATCTCAAGTAAAATGTCTCAGGTACCATAATTAAGGAGATTAAACAAAATTCATAAATTCAACAAAACTAAAGAGTATGCATTCTCATTAACTGACATAATATGATTCAAACAACTCTAGTTGACATACACTAGCTTGCCAGCACCTTGATAGGAGAGAGAGGAGAGGACAGAGCGTTGTCCGGTGGTGGCGGCGGAGGAGCAGTGGTTAAAGGTAGATAGGAGAAGATGGATGAGAGAATTTAGGTTTTAAAGAGAAGTGTGTAATTGAAATATGAGAGTGGTCTCAGAGTTTGAATCTCTTAATCTAAGGTGCTAAAAACAAATTTCTGAGAAAAGAAAAATGATAGTTAGAGAAATTTATGAGGTTAACAATGGGATCAAAATGGTTGAAATGTTACGGTTAGATGCAGAGAGTGAGGAAGACGAGGGATTTGGATATGGTGCAGTTGTAACTTGCATGCACTTCTACAGGAGCACATTGAAAATCGTGCAATTAAGATCGAACGGTTCAAAAATAAAATTAATTTTTATTTTTAAAAAATCTGAAACTTCACACTTTATTTTTGAACCATTTGATTCTGATAATGGTTTCCAATCTTGATCGAACGATATCTGATATGGTGACTGCAATTGTAATCGCATCAGATTAAATCCGAAGATGAGGAGGTGGAAGACGTTGAGAGAGAGAGAGTTTCAAACAAAGGTGATATAAATAAATAAGAGAATGTATGTATTTGGTTTTTCTTTTCTTTGTGTAAATAATCAATAAATAAGAGGATTTAATTGATATACAACAACGGATAAATACATTTTACATTAATTATAATCATTAAATTATTAAAATTATTTGTCTTGTTGATATAATTAAAATCATTAAAAAATAGTCATAATACAAATATAATCTCATTAATATTTATAACGGTATTCATAATTAAATATAAGAATAAGAATGAGAAATGAATGTTAGGTTAGATATAATCTATTGGATTAAGGGATTTGTAGTTGTGTTTGAGTTTCTCTGCCATTTCATTTACAGATAAAAACAAATAATTGGCAAAGAGAAATAAAGAGTGCATATTTTTCTTATTATGACCAATTAAGAAAGAGTTATACTATCACCATCTTATCTATTTTTTTTTTAACTCAAAAAAAGAGAATTGTCCTTCTCATATTTATTTAGATGTATATGTGAGATGGTGTTTATAATAAATTAGAGGGTTTAAAGTTTTGAAAGTAAAAAAGAAATTGATGTGTTATATTTAGGGGTTTTGAAATAGATTATGTATTTGAAGTTATATGGCTGAATTTTAGAATAGAATTCAGTAGAATAGATGTGGTGTTGTTTTGATGTGATGTGTGTCATTACTTCATTTTCAATTTGATTATTTGATGTATTCATTGAAAATTTATTTGTAATTTGTATTATTAGTGTTTGTAAAATTCATTTTTAATGTATTCATAATTTGTACCATTAGTGTTTGCAAAATTCATTAGAAAAATTGTGTAATTGAATTGAGAGATCTCAATTTAAAATTTTTAAGACATAATATGTGATATTTTGATGATTTCTTTTTCTCTAGATCTCATTTTTAAATAATTGTTAATTTTTTAAAAACTAGACTCATTTATCTTCAATGTGAGTTGAAATTTCATTGGATTTAATTGAGTATTAATAATTAAAATGAACTATAAATTAGATCATTATGTATTTTGTAACATTTGTCTATTGTTTTGACAAAATATATTAATTTGGAGTTGTTTTGAATCATTGATGTGTTATGTATTCTATATAATTCTTTAGTTCGTATTAATACATTTACAATACATTGTGTTGGAATCTATATTACCCACCATTGATGTTGAATTACCTTCTAAACATATAACTTAAGTATGTTAGGTATGAAATATTGATTGAATACTTTATTAGCGTCTATGTAAAAATCCTAAACTAGAGTTGATTTTAATATTTCTGTATTTATAAAATATGACAAAATTCCAAAAATGAACATTCAAAAAGAAAAAATTCATCATAATTTTTTTTATTAAATCATCGTACTCTTATCTAAAAATATATATCCTTACGACATAATATTTATCTTACGTAATATATAATTCCAATTATGTGCAACGTGAAAATAGAATTCTCCCTAAGAGTAGCAATCCTAACTCTAGAAGTTAGAACTCTCTACTTTTAGAAAATAATTGAGAGGCTTTTTTCCATCCTCCACCCTCCAAAAGGATTAAAACAAAAAAATGTTTTTCAAACTGTACACTTTCAAAGTAATTTAAGGTTGGAAGTCCTAATTTTTTACAACACAACCAAATTTAGAACTCTCTCGTAAGTCTTCGTGTGGTCGGTCAAGTAAACGTGAGACCAAATGCTTTCTTTTTATAAATGAAAAGAAAAAAATTAAATGTTTTTGAACTTTTATCAAATATTTATTTTATCATTTATCTATTATTTTAAATCGATTATATATCATATGTGCAAATTTAACAAGAATCAAATAAAAAGACAGTTAATAATAAATACCTTTCATTTTAAAGAAATTATATTTATTTCAAAACATGTCAAAGAGAATTTTTTATGTATACATCTATTATTAAATTAAATAAATATTTAAAAAATACATATATATATATATACATAATAGATTCATAATGACAAGCAAAATACGTCAAATAAAAATTTAATGACAATCCATAAAAACTAAAAATAAAGTATAAAAATAATAAGAAAAAATAAAAAAAAACAAATTTAGATTTATTCCATTAAAATTTTAGAAATTAAACTTTTAACATAGTAAACAACTTCACAAAATCCAATTTTAAAAAAAGAACAAACTTTGATTATTTTCAAAAAAAAGCCTTAGTCCTTGAACGTTGTTAACAAAGATTATTTTTTTCTGCTTTACATCGCTAGCATCCATTTCGACCACAAAATAACTAGGATCACTTCAAGTCTGGTTCTTAAATTTGATATAATTCCTTAAAATAAAACTACCATAAAACAGGCATTTATGTTTAAACAGATGTATAGCATAGCATTCATGTCAGTGTATACTGGAATGTTCACATGGAAATTCCTATGGATATCGTAGGAATGCTATACTAAATTCACACTTGGCCAATACAACTAGTGTAAAATGTACCAAAATTGCAAGGGATTGGAAAGGAAAATCAAAGGGTTTTTTTCAGGCAGACTCATTCTTGCCCTTGGGTTGATGCACCATTTGTTGTATCCATGGGCTCAGCTTGGGCTTCACCTTCGGCACCCTTTTTTCCTGCAAAAAGGACCCATTGGACAATTAAACATTTTGGAAAGTAAAACAAAAGAGAAAAGACAGAAAAAGATATTATTGTTTTGTTGTTTGAGAGGATAAAATTTCGGAGAGAATATTAAATTTCCCCATTCTTATATTTGGCTGTGTTGAGTGATAAAACAATACACGTGCAACTCCGAATAAAAATGAACTGTGATAAAAATCCACTATTTTGTTGATTCCATTTATTTCAACCTTTTTAAGACATCAGCAGCTTTAATTTGAAAAAAAAAATTAAGTGAAACAGCAGACACTTAGGCATCGACCCTACCTTTCTTCTTCTTTCCACCACCTTTCTTCTTTGTCTTTACGCCCAATGCTAGCCAGGCCTTAATTTCAGGATCATCTACAGTTTTAGTAGGCTGCAATTCTTGGAGTGAATGAGACGTGATGCGATCCGATCCATTTGGCATTAACAAGACGGTGAATTTGATGTGTGCAACATAATCACCTATAAAATAAACAATAATGTTACACATACATAGTACTCAATACGTGTTAATGAGTATCGTGATTCATGTGACAACTCAGCAGCTTATATATAATTACCAGCCTTTTCGTGTAGAACAGGATACGGCAGCAGGAGCTCGTGATTCATGCATTCCACTAAACCGAGGCGAGCTCTTTTTTCTTCCAAAGCCCTATTATAAATAACCAGAACTTTGAAGTGCAACAACAGAGAATATCGAAGCTCAAAACCTATGGTTTAAACATTTAGCTGATCAAGTTACCTGGCAGAGAATGGCATGATGGGAAAATTTTGGGTAATTTCACTGTAAATAAACCGAGATGCTTTCATTTTCAAGTGATAGCTTCTGTCAACAGCTCTCTTATAAATAGTTGTTTGCTTCTCATCCAACAGCTTAGGCTGCAAAGAGTAGAAATTTCATCACTACGTAATTGTGAAGAAACTGTGATTGTAAACAAATAAATAATTAATATAATTAAACTACCTTGCCTTCACCAGTGCTGGCTACAATATCAATTGCATAAACTTCATTCTCCTCGAACTCGGCATCATCAACCCTTGTGTCAGGATTAGATACACTTAGAACAACCTTATTCGCGTCAATCACAAACTGCTTCATTTGGTGGCTAAGCACACCCTCAACAATTTTACAATCATAAGCAGCAGCAACCTTCTGAATTGCATCAGTTACGTCCTTGTTCTGTCAGGGAAAGAACCACATTTATTAAATACTTATTACCGCTTTTGCATATATACATAACTGCAACAACAAAAATAAAAACATAGCTTTACAACATTCAACTACATAAATTTGTAACATCATCCAAACAGAACTAGTTTAACAAATGAAAATTATTGCATACAATAAACCAATTGACAATTGCCCCTAATCAGCAAAGAAAAAAAACATAGGCAATTATGAATAATAAATTATTCATTATATGAACAATAAGGTTGTCACAATGTTGCACACACATCTATGGATAAGTGTAATATAAGGTCACAAAAAAAGGGACCTGTGACTATAAAATCGGAATAATATTAAACTAATTAATTATTCAAGCAATTCAAATTGAGGAAACAAGGAAATGAAGAAAATTAAGTTGAGAATCGTGAAATGGCTAAATCAGCATATCAACAATTTTCTCACATATCTAGATACTGATTAGAAATGGAATATTGTATTATGTTGGCTGCAATATACCAGTGTCCTGATTATAAAATCAGGACAGCAATGAACATGTCATTCAGCCGTTTTAAGTTTAGGAAAACAGGGAAAGGAGGAAACCAATACAGGAGGATCGTTAGCCTCGGCAAAGTTCCCATTTTTACTATTTTTCACACTACATCTACATACATTGATACAATAATTTTTAATGTTGGCTCCAATAGATACATGTGCTGACTCTAAAAACTGCACATTCTTTAACTACTAAAGCCAATACAATTTAGACAACAGGGAAAAGAGGAAAAACCAATACAAACTTGATTGCCTCGGCAAAGTTGTCGTTAACAGCTATTCTACATACAACAATTATTAGAATACAGAAATAATTAATATCTCAAATTTGTAAAGCCATAGAATACATGCGCAACCAATTCTGGAGTCCTATATTATCCAACTTATTAAATTCATAAAATTATTAGAATAATGTATAATGTAGGCTGCAATAAACCAGTGTACTGACAATAAAATCAGCACAACATTTGACAACCAAAGCCAATTCAACTTTAGACAACAGGGAAAAGAGGACAACCAATACAAACTTGATTGCCTCAGCAAAGTTGCCATTAACAACTTTAAACATACAATGATCATTAGACTCCAGAGATTATTAATATAACTCAATTCATGAAACGGCAAAGGATACATGCAACCTACTAGGGAGTACTGTATTATCTGATTCATTAAAATTACAAATTGGTTGGAATAAATATAGGCTGCAATAGAAAAGAGTACTGAATGTAAAAATCAGCACAACATTTTACTACTAAAGCCAATTGAAATTTAGACAACAGGGAAAAGAGGAAACCCAAAACAAACTTGATTGCCTGGGCAAAGTTGTCATTAAGAGCTTTAGACATACAATGATAATTATACTCCGGATATTATTAATATAACTCAATTTGTAAAGGCAAAAGGATACATGCAACCTACTAGGGAGTACAGTATTATCTAATTCATTAAAATTACGAATTACTTAGAATAAATATAGGCTGCAATAGACAAGAGTACTCAATATAAGAATCAGCACAACATTTTACTACTAAGGCCAATTCAAATTTAGACAACAGGGAAAAGAGGAAATCCAATACAAACTTGATTGCCTCGGCAAAGTTGTCATTAACAGCTTTTAACATACAATAATTATTAGATGCCAGATATTATTAATATAACTCAAAATTATAAAGGCATAGGGCACATGAAACTTACTAGCGAGTACTGTATTATCCAATTCATTAAATGTAATAATTGGTTAGAATAGTATAAAATATAGGCTGCAATAGACAAGAGTACTGAATATAAAATCAGCACAACATTTAACTACTAAAGCCAAATCAAATTTAGACAACAGGGAAAAGAGGAAAACCAATACAAACTTGATTGCCTCGGCAAAGTTGTCATTACATACTATGATTATAAGATGCAACCTACTAAGGATACTTAAAACCCCAATTATTAAATTTACAAATTGGCCAAAAAAATATAATCTATCAATCAATTGTGTATCTTGCTTGGTGTAAAGATGATATTCCAATTACCATGCAGATGTACTTCTCTAGCATGCCATCAAGTTATACAAACACAATAAAAACAATTGAAATGGTTTTAACTTTTAATCACACATAAAATTTGCAATGGCTTTAAAACAAGCAACATAACAAATTAATCAATTATTCAGAAGAGGGTGAGGATGAGACAACCAAACAGAGTCAGCTTCATGACACTATTGTAAAAAATATCTACAAGTTAGCAATCAAACACTAGATTTCATTTTGCAAGAAAAATGCCCAATCAGAGTAACTATGACATAATAAGCTCCATTTGGACAATTGTCCATAGCTTTTAGCAAAAGTTTCATCATTGGGGTTATAAAGGTTTTTCCTGCCAAAAATCACTAGCATGACTCATCATGTTCAGTGTGTGCAACAAAGACAAATAACAAGAAAAGTAAAATCATCAATGATTTAATACCACAAATTTAATGAAATGTAAAATAAAAAGCACCAAGTAACTTAGTGAAGAGTGAACAACATAGCTGCAACAGAAAATTACAACAACAAAATCTATAGAATCCTAATAAAATATTATGAGAATTCAAATTCCAGTGAAACTAGGACCTTTAGGAGAGATATTAACACATTATAATGGTGTCACATTAAGACAAACCAAATTGATTGTTTATTTCCCACCTAGAAAACTGGCCATGCTCATTGTGGAAGAGATGTTTGGTGAAAAATAAAGGATTCTCCATCAGTGTAACTATGACAAAAATAGGCTTCATTGGTGTTAACCCCTAGCCAATAATGTTTTCATCATATGGAGAGATCTAAGTAGATGTCTAAAGCTGGAAATATGCATGAGATAAACAACCATATTTAATAGCATTCACCACAGAAGATAAGTAATATTCAATGGGCTGTAGCTAGCAACAAGTGTATTAAGAAAAAATGAACGGAAAAAGCCATATCAACGAAAAGGAAAACAGATCTCTATCAGTGTAACTATGACTATAAAGCTTCACTGGAGTTTATCCATAAGCTCATGACAATTTACATCATTTAGAGATCAAAAAACACACGAAATTTATGACAGAACACCAATTGGCAGAGAAACATTCAAAGAGTAGTAACAAATACAAGGAAACCAACCAATTGGTTACTTCTGGAAAAAACTGCAAATTAATCTAATAAACAAAGAAATCCAACAATGTTATAATTAATCACAGGCCAAAAAAAAGAGTTCATAATCAATAAAAAGGTAGAGCAAAAAAGTATCAAGTTATAAAATCAAAACCATCGCAAATAAAACATGTGCAGCTATAACAATACAATTATACCTTTTTTCCTGGCCTTACAAGCCTCAAGGCAACTTCAGCCGCAGTGTTAGCTGCTGCAATGACATCAGCTGCACGACCTGTTACAGGCCCCTCCTGAAGTACATGAGTATGAGCCACAGCAGCAATGAAACCGTCTATATGACAAGCCAAATCACTGTAAAAACCAAAAGACACCATTAACATATAGTAATCAACTACATCCAAAACAATAAGCAATCATTCATTTTTCATTATTCATCACAGCACAGATGCTTCAAATAAAGTCTTACATTTTCAGTATATCACCTTCTTCCAACACAGTTTCGTCACTGGCCAGAGGCGAAAAATGACATACGGTGTTGTTTATAGATATGCAAGTTGGGAAGGCAACACCTCTCTCAATCTTCTTCTTCACATTCTTGTACATGTTACCAGTTTGCCTTATTTACAAAACACACCACACCCCATAAGCTAAAACCACAAAAAACAAAAACACAGAAAAATCATACATACACACATCTACAACAAATACCATAAATCACTTCCATAAAAATTTAACAATATATTGAACAAGTATAACATAACTAAAGACAAATCTTACTCTCTTATAAATGAATCCCCTTTCTCACAAATTTCAACCACCTTGACCTTCGGTTTACATTCTGAAATTACCAACTGCAAAGCCTCTGTTCAATTCAAAACAAATAAAAAAAACCACTTTCAATTAATAAAAAAAATCGTAATTTTAGCATTAAGCCAGAAAAATAAAACGCATAAAAAATCAAATATAAAAAAATGAGAGAGTGAAACACACTGTTAACGATCTCTGCAGCGCTTTTGTACTTAGTTACAACATCAGGAGAAGTGAGATCCAGCTCCTTCTCCTCTCTCTCATCATCCGACATGATGGATTGGTTATTATGAATACCTGTGACAACCCAAAAGAAACGAACACCAATAATCAAAACTTTATCGAAATGGGTCAATGAATATAGCATCAAAAAGCGAAAAGAAATAAGAATTAGATGAAACATATCTGAGCTAAATGTGTTACTCACCGTGAAAGTTGTCTTGGATTATTGAAGAAGAATCGGTGGAAGAAGAGGAAAGTTGGAAGCTGAGAGTGGCTAAGTTGTGGAGAAAGAAACTAGGGTTACTTTGTTTATATAGGATCGATTATTCCTGTCGTTACACAGATGGAGGCGTATAGGGTTTTAGCTTTGTTACCCTTTCTCTCCGCACAAAATATACATTTTTTATTTTTTATTTTTTCCAAAGCATTTTACTTTTCATTTTTTTTTTCAAACATGTTTTTCTTAATGTTATATACCATAAATATTTATTTATAAAAATATGTTACGTTATAAATATATTATCTTATTTTTTACATATATAAATTGTCAAATATCACATGAAAAATACTACCTCCAATCCAAAATGAATGGATTTTTATCTCTTTATTCAAAATAATATATATATATATATACATTTTTAACTTATTAATTATTCTTTCTAAAATATTTTTAATTATTTTTTTTTTGCAATTGCAGTAGTAAATATTATTTTAAAATATAAATTAATTATCTCTATTAAATATGCAAAACAATATAGATAATCAATAATTATAATATTAGTAATAATGTTATTAATTTATTTAGTCAACAAAGTAGTATCAA
>JBBPBT010000013.1:4339924-4359213 GCA_037974875.1 Cicer bijugum
AGTTTGTGATATAGTGCATCTTTATTAAGGAACCAAATAATGATTTTTATTTTTTTAATTCGATGAAGAGGAAGAAGGTTGCTGAATATGATGGAAAAGTAATGGAGTCTTTTTAATTTTCTTTAAGATGACTTTTTTATTAAGATGACTTTCAGGGTGGACCAAACATTATATATATCGATGCCTAAGACTGATAAAAACCTTATATAGTTAATACTAAAATATTAGTAAAATTATATATATATATATATATTTTAATTTAGTTTATCCTATCATTTTAATATTTAAAACCATTTCTTAAACATTTATAATTGATTTATTTTAATATTGTTTTTAACTGATAATAAAATGAATCCATTTAATATTTGTCGAGACAATATTTATTTTAGATAAGTAATTTTAGTTTTAAAAATAGCAAATATATTAGTACCTCTGGTGTGTTTCCTTTGTTCTTCTCTCTCAGTGGCAATGTCAAAATTCAACTACTATGCAGTGATCAAAATCCTAAACAACATGGATAAAATTATGTTATGGTCCATTCATAAAGATAAGTAACAAATGAGTGCCACTTTTCAATTTTTAACAATTGACGAAAAAGCCCCAACTTTTTTAATTTCAATTTTTTTTTCAATTCTATTGTCATTTTAATATTTTGACAAACCAACTACATGTATGAAAATAAAAGACTAGTGCATTTATATATATTAACTTTTTCTAAATAAACAAAGTTAATAATCTATTTGAGGATAAAAATCAATTTAAATGTATGACTTGAGTCACAAGTATCAATATTCTACATTTTTAGATACTATAAAGCAGTGATTTAAAAAACTAGTCTTTGACATAGATTTGAATTTTCTCCCTTTAATTATGTGATTGACGACTTGTCATGCTCATGGTCCCCACATACACAACCATTAAGGGGAAGAAAACAAATGTTTCTGCAGTGCAGGCAGCACACACAAAACACAGTGGACCTTGCAAGGTTTTTAAATTTCAAATATATTACTAATTTTGTTTGACTATGTACTTCATCGAGTATAGAGATCAACCTTGATTTAATGCTATTATATATATATATATATATATATATATTTCATGATTGAATTCGAACTTTGATTAACTTATAAGAGATTTCTACTATTTTATTTACATACTTTTGAGGAGATGATGTTTTTAAAAAATATACTTAATTGCAGTTTTGATATCTTTATTTTAGTTGAATCGCAAAAGTAGTCTCCGTATTTTATTTCTTTTCAGTTTTGATCCTTCAAATTCAAATATAATTTTGGTTCAAAAGTTAATGAATTTTTTTTTTGTATTTATTTAATTCAGACTATGCCTCAAGATTTCATTTACAACAATTGTAGTTGAAATCTATGATCATAAATGATGTAGTACGACCTTAAAAAATAAAAATGATAAAAATCACATATTGATAATCAAAATGATTATTAAATCAAAAGTTACAATATGACTTATATAAATTGAGTAGAAATAACAAGTGTAACTAACTAATAAGAATAGTAAATATAACTTGTTTATCCAATATCACACAAGCTGAAATGTGTACAACACTTTCAGCTTGAAAAATTAAAAACGAAACGCATAAATATATAGGGTGAGAGAATATGAAGCGTCAGAAATATATTAACTAAAATATATGAAATTCCAAAAATATATTGCTTAAAAGAATATAAAATATACTTAACCATTTATTTTCTTTATGAATGGAAGAAAAAATATCATTTAAGTTAAAAAGAATTAGATTTGTTTAATCATCAATTATCTATATGGATAGATGCAAAAAAAAATTATTTTTCATATCTTACTAAGAAGATTCAAAATCAAGAATGAAAAAGATAATGAGAGGCATTGGAGTAATTAATGAAGATATGGTTGGAATCAAAGAACCCATTAGCAAACAAAATAATCCATCAACTAATAAAATAGTTAGTTTCAAGACTACACGTTTAGATAAGAAAATTGAAGGAGTCAAACATCCTTCAGTTAAGATTGCACCTCAAACACAATTCAAGTTATAAAATTTTGTAATAATTGGTCAAACAAATATATCTTCAAATTGGGATCTTTGTTCAACAAAAAAGAAGTTTGACAGTGTCAGAAAGTTTCAAATGAAGATCAATGACTAACAATCAAGGATCAAGATAAAACCAAGATCCAAAAGGTCCCATCATGAATCAAAGAAAATCACTTATGCACAATCAAAAATCCAAAAAATGTGTGGAGAATGAAAAAGTTCAATCACCAATGAGAAAAACATCAGGAGAAAATGACATTTCAAGAACAAAACAAAAGACTAAAATAAGGGTGGAGAATGAAGATGATGAGGTAATGACAAGTCAACAAAGTGCAACAAAGAAAATAAAAAGAATGCCCTTGTGGAAATGAATGTTAATTGAAGATTTTCTTATGGAAGATAATGAACTTGATGACGAAGAAGCGTTGCGCGCGCGCACACACACACATTAAGCTTTTTATCTTATCTTATATAAGCTTAATGTCAAAATAGGGACAACTAAAAAAATAAGGGGACCAACTCAGTGCTTGAAAGTGCATGGAAAAAAAAAAATCTGTATAGAAGTCATCTTAGACAATGATAGATAAGTGATAGGACCTGACGATAAAGTTGTAATGGACTTGGGTTGTTTCATTGGCGCTATCGCAATGAATTCAATTTTTTGTCACTTGATTTATTCAAACTTTAAGAAAATGCACAAAAATGACGAGAAATGTATATGACCTTATATTTAGGTATAATAATTTAATTTTCATATTTTATTTGATCGTCAAATAGTTATCATGTGTTAATCACAATAATATTTTCAAAGTAAATTTATTATTTATGAGAAAGGAAAGAAAATTTCTTTTCTTGAATAAATGATGCATGAAAATGTTACAAATATTATATAAAGATGACACATTTTTGAAATACTCAACCTTAAAGAAAAAGTTATATGTAAATAACATATTATCCTAATAAGTTATTATTATTCTATTTTCAACTTTCTACCAATAAAGCGTGCAAAGAAGGAAAAAGAGAGAGGAACTCACCCAAGCTGAAATGTTTGTCATAACTCGTCAACGAAAAAAAAAGAAAAATTGATGAAAAAACAGATAATGTCATTGTATATTTTTCTTCTCATTATATACTTTTAATGTTTAAATTTTCAACTTTTAACATTGATTTTTTTTCCTATCAAGCTAAACTTCAATATTCAATTCAAAACTCTCGTGAGCTTCCTAATCAAGCCTTGCAATCATTGTTTGGTAAAGAAAAGTCTGATAGAGTTTGTTGTTATAGAAGAATAGCTACATCAACAATATTAAAAAAAAATGAAGAGATTGCTAACATTAAAAAACATTATGAAGGTAAAATTAAGAGCATGAAGGAAAAGATAGAATAATATGAGTTATTAACAAAGAAAAGGATGGGAGCATATGATGAACTTCTAAAACATGTGTTGAAGCAGCAAAACCTTAGTTTAAGTAAAAGTGTTGTTGATAACATGACGAGATATGTTTTAGCCATTGCAAATAGTGCGACACTCCATTCTTGTATATCAATCCATGTTCTTATAAAAGTATCAGTATACTAGTTTGACTTATTTAACTATGAGATTAGATAATTTGATTTCTTGCTATGAATATGATTAGATATCTTGTAGACTTCTAACTTGTTGATATTTAGTACTTGTTATATGTTGCTAGTCTTTTCTTGCAATAGGTACTTGCGATTCATTTTTTTTTAATAAATATTCTTAACTATAATTGTATATTTTTCCTTTATTTATATTAATACAATTAATATAGTAAATTTTTAGGTTAAACTTGAAGATCACCATTAAGATACATGAATCTATTGGAATGAATTGAAGACTTGGTTGTTTTTTGGCAATACAAATTCTAGTTGTTGCATTTTAGGAATAAAAAACTTGTTGATTTTTACAACTATAATAACAATTTATCTAATCATGTATTGATTTTTTTTGGATGCCTAGTAATATTTGTTTTACAATATTTTGATAAAACAATTGTTTTTCTTAGTAACATATACTTTAATTAAGACTTCATTATATTTAACTCTTTTATGTTTTGTTCAATAACGATTATTTAATGTTTAAATAAGGGCTACAAGCAATAGTGATTAATTATCAATGTTTGCCTAAAAGATGAGAGTGCAAAGTTGTGGCCTAAATCTATAAGCAATACATAGAAAAATGTAGACTAACGAAGTATGCAATATTTGAAGGTTTGTGGTCGAAAAGTATAGACAACACATAGCTAGTGCTGTTTAAAACATTTTCATCATCGTGGCCCAGACAAATAGGCATAAAAAATTGTGGGTTAAATGTGTTACCAATGTTTCGATAAATGTGGTATAAAGTTATATGCAACACATACAAATCTATTGCCTTAAATAAAAAAATATTGTCTATGTTATAAATGTGTTGTCTAAAACAAAAATAATACAAAAATAATATACACAAAACTTTGACCTAGCTCTAGATGCAACATTTATGAAATATTGATAAAATCAATTCATAAAATTATGGTCTGAAATATTAAAAAACTGTGACCTATTTGAGTGTCTTCAACAATAATTTTTTTTTTATAATTTATGAACAAAAATAAAAAAACCGTTAGTTTAAAAAATATGTCACTTACATCATATTTTGTAAATCATTACAAAACCATTGTTTAATTTTTATGTCACAATTTAGTCTGCGTTTTTTTCAAGTTATCTTCTTAATTGATTAAGAAGAAAAGTGGTGAATAGGAGAAAGATGAATCACAAAAATATATCTTGAATAAAAATCACATTAATAATGAAAATGAATATAGTTAAAAGTCATTGACTATAGGCTTGACGCGTGTGATTTATTCTATGAATAATTTCAATGGGTTGGTTAGTGGTACAAAATAAGGTTTTTATTGATTTATAAGATTTTCTATATTTAGACTAATACTATTCTCCTCACCCTAAACTTTTTTGGTAAGAAAAAAAATAATAATTATACAGTGATTCTATTAATAAAAACCGTAAAAATTAAATTCTGGCAAAAAATAAAGGAAGACAAGTCTAATGACATAAATTAGATTATTTTAGTGTAGTGAAGTATAGTTGAATGAGAATAGGTTAGGTCGTCTACCATAGGTTTTTGTGATCTGGTCTATTTATGACTTGGTCTAATCTGACCTATTTAATAAAAATGTTAAATTTAAACTATTTTTGAAGTCTATTTATTTAAATACGTCAGACTCAGACTTATAAAAAAACTTTTAGACTGATAGGTCAACCTATATATATTTTATCATTTATTAATGTTATTTTTTTTTAATATTTATTAATAATTTCTTATTTTAAAGTTTATCAAGTAGAGAATCACATAGTAGTTGTTACATATTTGGTAGTTGTTTTATATTCGATAGCGATTCTATATTCGATAATCGTTCCATATTTGGTAGTTGTTCTATTAGGCGATCACTCGGTATTCATTCCATATTTGTTTGAGAGGTAATAATTGGTGCATTTGTTTCAAGAAAATATATATTCTTAGAAACAAAATACCATTTTTTAAGGTTTAAATAGTATTTGTTTCAGATATTTTAAAAATTATTTTGTTAGAAAAATTATTTTTTTGTTTAATGTATATATATATATATATATATAACATTTAAATATTTTAATGTTAATATACTTTTAAATAGACTTTCATGTTAGACCAGACTTTTAAAAAAGTCAGACTATCCAAATAAAATGTCTAATATAGGTCGTAGGTCAGACTTAGGCCTAAAAAATTAATCATAGACCAAACTCAAACATTTCAAAGTCTGACTTGATCTATTCCCACCCCCTAATCTTTGTCGAAAAATATATCTATATTCAGTATTCAACGCATTTAAAATTATCTTAATCGAAAATAATCTATAAAAAAAAATATTTATATATTTTATCCGTCTCACATTAAATGTTTTATTTATTATTCTTCTTTATTTTAAATTATTTGTTATTTTATAATTATCAACAGAATATTAATTATAATTTTTCCCATCGATATATTTTTATTTATTATATTTCAACTCATCAACTTTTTTATAAATTATAATTAATAAAGATATTTGACTAAATAAAATTCATTTTATTATTAAAATTAATATAATTAATTATTTTATCAAGAATTGTGTACAACATAAATATACATTTAAAATGAGACAAACAATAATAAATTATTAATAATACAAAAAAAGTCAAATGAAAATAACTACCTACACGTGTCGTCTGTACATCACAGTCTATATTTTGTTAAGTAGCACTTATTTGGACTAAGAAAAATAATTATATAAAATGAATATCATTTATAATATTTAATATAATTTTAATTATTATTTTTAATAATTGTTATATAAATAATTTTTAAAATATTATTATATTTTATATTAATAAAAGAAAAAAATCTATCAATTATTAAGACGAACATTTAATAAAAGTATTATCTCTTTAGTCTAATTATTGTATTTTTTTAACATTTATAAAAATTTTAATAACACTATACTGATCGGATAACATAGTAAAATGCTATTGTAACACGTGGTAGCTAGGTAACCAACCAATTATTATGGTTGAATCTTAATTATCACTCGTTGAACTTTTTATATGCATGGCATGGCATTACATTGCGCATATATTTCAAACTTCCAACAACACCAACTAATTTAATTCAATTCAATTCATCCTTAATTATTCTCAACCAAAATTCAACGCACAATTTAGAAACCAAACAACATCGTACAATCAAACAAGTATTAAGAAGATTCCATCCCTACTAGAAATATTTTCTCCTCTCCACCACCATATTAACCATTAACATATTTGCCTCTAAAAAAACACAATATGTATACATACACTTATATTTCTCTCTCTCTCTCTCTCTCTCTCTCTATATATATATATATATATATATATATGTACACACACTCCTTCACGCAATATTCTTTTCTTCCATGCCTGCCAGAGCCTAACATATGTTTCCTTAGTAAATGCAAAGATGAAGGTTGTCCCTTTACGTACCTAGACTTATATTCATAGGATCATGGTTCATGAATATATATACGTTGTTAGTGTCAAAAAACTTTTCTAAAGTTATTAATACAATCTACAAAACTTTTTACTTTTATGTGTAACGTTATAAAAACGTGTCACAAACCAATTCTTTTTCCGTTTCTTCTTTTTTATTTTTCTCACTCTTTGAATTATTAATAAAGAGTCTCGTGTTTACGTACTAGTCAAATAAATAAATATATTCTCTATAAATAATCAATCATATATCGCCATTTTATCAGCCATACAAAAAAGTTTTAAAAAACAATATTATTGAAAAGTAAAAGGAAAATATTTATTATCATCACGACACAGTTTCTTTGATTTTTATTGGCCACTTTTCTATAATTTATGTCAAAAGGGTGATTAACCATTTTATATTTTCTTAAAATATTGGCAAGTGTATATTCATAATACTCATGAACAAAACTTCCCATGATATATAGTATTCCTCATAATAAAAATCAATTTTTGAATAAAATTGACCCATGTAAATTTAAAAAGTATAAACTTTTGCAAATTTGTTTAACATAAGTCTGTTTGTATTTTATCACTCAGCATACCTTATAATATGTATAATTTATTGTTTTGATTATCGTATCTAATAAAAACAGCTTACGGTTTAAACAAAGGCACTTTATATACATTTTATTTGGTAATTATAAAAATAATTATATGTAATACATAAAATACTATAAACACTACTTCAATAAGAATTTTGACCAAGTCTTTCAGCTTATATTTACTTGTAAACATTTACTTACAATATATATAAGATAGTTTAAACTACATATCTTGAGTAAAAAATAAAAAAACTCTTAATCAAACACATCAAAATTTTATTGAAATTGATGAGTCACACTACACTAACACCCTCAAATAATAGCAACACAATTTTCAAATGTTTAATTAGCTCCTAAAAATATGGATGACGTGTAATATATATAATAATTTTTTAACCAAAACCTCATTTTTATAACCGAAAATAAATAGAAACAAGAGGTAGCAAATAGCAAATAGCAAATAGCAAACCAATTAAATTTTAGAAAACTGATAGTAATTAATAGTACACTTGTTTACTTCAAATGTTCAACAAGGTTTGATGTTTATATCAAACATCAACACTTAACTAGTTCATCTTTCTGGATAGAAAAAGGAAACATATGAATGCTTGTCATAAATCCAGCAAGAATTACATACATAATAGACTGATCAGAGTCAAAATACACTAAATAATAAAAAAACATAATTGCCTCCGGTGGAAGCTGCGCAACAGCTACCACATAACCGTTCGATTTCTCCGCATTTCTTTCGTCATGGTCCTCTCTTACGCCGCTTTGGCTCCACCTGCAATATTCAAGAGTTGTTCATAAACACCATGTTTATACATTGAAACAACCCTCTATAGTAACCATATCGAAAAATTTAGCCACACTGGGTTCTAACACATTAGCAAATTGGACATCGCTAGTAATTTACAAAAAAACATATATATATATATATATATATATATATATATATATATATAGGGAGAGAGAGATTAATGGGCATACACTAATAGTGTAAAACAATTTTATACTATTATCCAATGAAAAAACCACCACTTTGACATGTCTCACCACCAATTTAAAATATCTAACAAAAGTGTTGTGATTTGGTGAAATATAGGATTCTCATTGGATGTCGGTGTAAAATAATTTACACTGACAATGCATCTCCTATTTTTTCATATATATATATATATATATATATATATATCTACAACATACAAAATAAAGAGATTGATCCATACTCAATAAGATCGGTTCGAAGAGATTATACCCACTAAGGAGTAAGAAAACTTAACTAAAATCTCTTTATTCCCCCCAAAATGAACAATTTCACAAGAAAATAGAGACAACTAAATCAACAAACACACATCAAATGTTTAATTCATAACCATCATTTAGCTTAAAATTGTTAGAATTCAATTACATAATTAGCTGTGTAAAACACATTCAAAACAAGAACAACTATGAAACGATCCGCTGTATAGTTTCCAATTTAGGATTTGGCATATAGAAAGTACACATATTTAGTGAAATACCACTTGAACAAGGTGGATATGTTCACATTAAGCACAAGAATTATCAAGAGATAACACAAAAAATAACATTTTATGTTACAAACAATAAATTCTGCTATCAACACTTTCACTAAATTAAAATAAATGGTAAGCCAACAAGATAACAAATAACACGAAGATAACAAAACCACATTTAAAATTTCAAAGGCTCTATGCCATAAAATCTATAATAGACTTTTTTATTCATTGAGTCTTTAATTAATTACACATTGCAACATAAGGTTAAAAACCTGTCTAAATGCTTTCATACTAAAAACAAAGAAAAAATGATTAAGCTAACCACGGTACCAAGAATGAAGACACACATATCAATCAAATTCTGATTAGAATGTATGAAAGAGTTTGCAACTTGAACTAGGAAGGAAATAGGAGAATGAGGAGTAATACCGTTTTTACTTTTTAGATAAGAGTGGATGAAAAGGTTGTAAGGTTGGAAAAATCGTCCATGCTATCTAACTTAAAAACTAGTCTCTTATTATTTAGGACTGGATGCATGTAGTTATCTGATTTATCTCACCTTGCCATCAGATCCGGGCGATACAGGAAATGCTGTCTGAGGTTTCTTCAAATCATCGTCAGATGAACATTCAGAACATACAAAATGCTCCAATTTCTTCGCTTCTTCAATAGTCATGCCCACACAAGCAGGATGGTACCTACAACAAACCTACAAAAAATGAAGTGTGTATCTTACATATAATCTAGAGGGATATAAACAGGTTCATAAAACCAATACAGCAAAACTTCCCCAATATTCCATATATAATCTATGGCAATGAATTAAATCATGTTGCCAAATAAGGGCAAAGAGAATTAATGAAAAAAAAACCTGCATAATTCAAATAATATGGACACATCAGCAGTTACAAACTATGAAAAAACATCTGAACAGAGTTCCAATAACAGAGAGTTCATCAAAACAATTGAACTTAATAAAAAAAATTTCCTAGGGGGAAGTGTTTGTACAATCTTCATCATTATTCTTTGTGTCAAACCTGGTTCAGCAGATGCTGGAATATCCATAAAAGTTCATTCATCAAAGCAAGTAGCACATCAAATACTAAAATTAGAGATAATGAAAAAACTAAAAACCACTCACAAACTTAATAAAAATAAACAAAGTAAAGCAGAATACACTGATTTTACCAATCCTTGCACCCTTCACACTGCACCATTAAGTCATCCGGGTTATAAGGCATCTCACATTTGCAGTATCTACAAAAACACAACCAAATCAACACGTTTTATTTTATATAAAAAAAAAGATATATCATGAAATCAAATACTCAAAAAATTCAATTAGAAAAACAAAATAAACTCACACAGCAACCCGGTCAGGGGTGAAAGCCCCGGTAGCAGCTTTATACTCAAACCTACAATAGTAATCTTCAGAACCTACATTCTCAAGCTTAGTATAGTTCTTGAAAGAGTGAACAATACACTTCCCTTCAATAGTGTGAGCACTTTGAACATCATAATGGTCAGATAAAAAAAGCTCCTTTGCTCCATGAAACTGTCTTCTTCCACCAATAGATTCTTCAGGTCTATAATACCATCTCACACGAACCCTCACATTGTTCCTATTATCTTGCTCGATCTTCTCCACACGTGCCACGTATGGTGGTTTACTCGTGTCAGAAGGACGCATCAAAACACAGTCACCAGCTACAACAAAAACAACAAAAAACCCAAAATTAAAAACCAAAACTTTCTTCAATCTAAGCAACACCCACATAGTTTTAAACCTTTATTTTCATAGTTTTCCAAAAATGGAACGATTTTGAAGGTGTTTCTTTAACTGGGTATGTTCGAGAAGAAAAGGGTATTTTAGGGATTATTATTATTACCTCTAACGATCTTGTTTGTGCCTCTGATGGTGTATGAGTCTAAGTCTTTTTTTCCTGGTCTCGTTTTCGCCATGCGTGAGTGAATTTCTTAGAACACTATTTTCGATAAAGAGTTGAAGCTTTGAAAATGATTGATTTATTTTTTTGATCCCTAAGATTTTGGTTTTTTGGGGTTAAGAAGAACAGAGGAACCCTAAGGTTTTATTATTTCATAAACTTCTTTTTTGAGAGAAGAAGAAAGGGTTGAAGAGAGTGTGTGAGTGTGACGATTCTTTTGCCTGTGAATTTTATTTATTGTTATGAGTTATTATGTGTCATTTAGTTCATTGTTTAACTGTTGGGTAATAATCATTAATGTAATTTGGTGTTTTGCGTTTTGCGTTTTGATTACCTAACTATATATATTGGCACATTGTCATTCATATTTTGATCTATAGACTTTGACTTGACCAAAATTTTATGTTTTATTCATCTTTTCTGTCTTGTAGCAATGTGTTTCCAATTCCACACACTAACAAGTTTAGAAACTTAAGTCATTCTATATTATTAGTCAAAATACAATTTGTACAAAATTTCTATGGAGTTGTGCACTTAACAACATTTTAACTGGTCGAAATTTAAGTTTTGCAAAGAATACCACATTTTTGTGTCCACGTTCAAAATAGAGGTATGACGAGTTGCATCTTAACATTTTATACACACTGTTTTTCACTTCTATTAATTGAATGATTTTATGACATATTTGAATTGAAGTAACATAAACGATTCGTTGTTCATAATGCTAATGTGAGAAGTCAACGCCATCTTATCATTTATATGAAAGAAAAGTCATAACAAGATTTTCGTAGAAAATAAGTCAAACCAATGAAGATAGATACATAGTTTAGTTTATATTAGACTTAGGTCAAATAATTTTTAAAAAAATATATTTAGTTGAAAATATCAAAATATATGTCAATGATAAAACCTTTCAGATTTACCCACCGACAAAATTAATTAAATATAAATACAAATTTTATTATTATTTGTTATTATTATATTAAATATTGTACTTTGTATTAAATCGTAAGTTCGCTAAGATTTTTTGAAATTTAACTTTTGTTATATTTATAGGCATTATTATTCTTTTAGAGTGAATTTCGACCAAATGACGCTTTTCAATATCTTCGCATATGTATAATTCTATGCAGACATATCAAACCAAACACAGCCACAAGAGTAAAAGGTCATGTGTATCAAAAAAGTATAGTTAGATTTTGAAAAATATCAAACCTTAAAAGTAAACTTATGACAAGTAATAAATCATACTTAGGTCTTGTGAAGTCTAGTGTAACATAAGATGCTTTCACCCCTACTTCCACGTGAAAAAAATACCTTTACCACAACTTCAATTGCAAGTGAAAAGAATATGCATCTATTAGATTCAAATATAGGTAAATACAAATTACTCTATTCACATTTAATATCATTGTTCCAAAAATACCGTTAATTAATTAACTCATTAATATTGTGATGAGATTATTAATTTGTTTAGTTGTAAACAACCTCATTCCATTGCTAAAGTAAATATCATTACAAATAAGTTGAGCAAACAATATAAAGATATTTCCCATCTAAATTATAGAGTTAGATCTAATGGTTACGTCTCCTACAACATAATCAATGTTAACACAAATAATGTAAACATTAAAGGATCAATTTTTTGGGTACAATAATGACAAAGGAGATGTGAAATTCCACACTCTTTACTCCTATCTAATTACAAGTAATTTATTTTACTTCATCACACAGAATTCAACTATCTAAATTAGTCCATCCTTTGGAAGCCAACCTATTCGTAGATATGATGCATATATCAATTTCATCCACAAGAGGATATGGATGCAGTGTGTTATCCAAACAATCGGTGACACAGAGAAAAATCCATAGAGACACCAAAAACAATATATTCCTCAACAAAGGGAGGAGAAAGCCTCTATGTGGAGGGGCTAGACCTTATCGTAGGGAAACTTGAAAGTAAATGCATGTTTTTATTACATGAAACTAAAAAAATCAAATATTCTTAACTATTTTCATAAATAAATGTAAAATTGGATATTCTCTTAAATGTACTTAATTATTTCCTTATATCACTTGAGGGACAATTTTGTGGTCTATTGTAGTCATATCCGACTCAATGGATAATATTTGAATAAAAAATGAAACAAATAAAAATCAAATAAAGAGTGATGTTGTAGTTAATATGTACAGACAATTGTATTTGTTTGTCTTAGGATGCCTATGATGCATATATTGCTTTTGTTAAGTTGATTTTGTTCTCCTTCCAATTGAGATGATTTTGAGGAAAGGAAAAAGGATCTTTAATATAGCTAAAATAATCATTTAAAATCTCTCACCTCCACTACAACTAAATACAAAATCATTAAAAATCTTTCATATCTCCTTTCCTTTCTTCCCTCCATTAAAAATTTCTCTCCAGATAAATCAGACACACCTAACAAAAGTTAATTATAAGTAGGAAATTCAAATAAAAAACCCCTATGAAACAACTGGTTCACTGTGCCTCTTAGTGGAGTAATTTCAATCAAAAAATAAATTAGTGGGAAAAACGTTGTCTAGGATAGTTGTCATCTCATTTATTTCATAAACGGTTACTTGAATTAAAAATCTTGATGCATGTTTTCTCAATTAATTAGTTAGTGAAAATACAAAAGGAGAAATCCAAATTATAATGTAGGGCATTGAATTTTGATTGATAAATAAAGAATAATTATGGTTATTAATTAATTTATTTATTTTTCTCTTACTCTTTCATATCATTTAAGAATAATGAAGTTCGTAGATGTAAGACTCTACCTCGTTGTTTTACAACTTTTTCTGAAAATGATTTTTTTTATAGTATTCTATTTTTTTATTATAATTTTTTTTAAAATGAAATAAATTCAAATAAAAATTAATTTAAATAATTTATTATAAAATATTATTATAAGTATTTTATTTACTTATTATAATTTTTTTAAAATAATGAAATTTCAAAAATGATTAAAATAAAAAGTTATTTTGAACTTAAAAAAAAAATCTATTTTGAGAAGCTCTTCATAATCATTTTTGAGAGGTACATGTTTTTAAAAATGTGATTTTTATTTTGATAAAATCTATAATAATTAATAGCCTTAATTGTAGTTTTATTCTATCTATTTTTACTGATTTATGAAATTGGTTTCCTTATTTTAAAAGTCGACAACTTTGATCACTTTATGATTTTTTTAACTAAAAAATAATAACACGATGTAGAATGATTAACACTCTTGAATTGGAATAAAACGTTGTAAAAACTTAGATTTCAACTTCAGAAATTTTTCATATTTTTAATGACATATGAATAATTAATGCATCAAAATTATTCTATATTATATAATTGTATCTCATGTCACTAAAAATATATCAAATCGTCATTTTTTAGTTCAAAAATCTGAGGGAGAGACTAAAGCTGTCGACTTTTAAAATAGAGGACAAATTATGTAAATTGGTAATAATAGAGAGACAAAGACTACAATTAACCTAATTAATATGTAAGTTATTGAATGTCAAAATTATTTTTTTTTAATTAATAACAAATGAATTTGAAATAACTTATACTTTTTTTATCTAGGTTTTCGTAAAAATTGTTTTCAAAAATAGGGAAATAAATTTTTATTCCTTATAAATATATCATATTTTGTTTTTAGTATTCTTAAATTTTTTCTTTCAAACAATACTCCTTCAAATATTTTATGTCAACAATTGCTTTTAAATTAAATCATATGTATATTCTGAATTTTTTTAGGATTTAAAAATTCGTATTTAATTTGTTAAAAATCTAAAATTTTATAAGAGATATTCTTATAATATCATAAACTTATATGTAAAATATCTAAAAATTCGAATGATATGATACACATAAACTGACTTAAAATTAAATACCAAAGTTGCTCATAAAAAATATTTGAGGATCATTATTTGAATAAAATTTTGAAATGACTAAAAACAAAATATATTATATTAATATAGACAAAATTTATTTAACTTTTAAAATATAAAATTAAAATCACTTTTAAAAAATCATAAAAAAAAAGTGCCCTGGTGTTTGAAAACTCCATTTTTCATCATCTACGAGCAACAAATTGTAGTGGGGTAACATCATAAACCCAGGTTTGAAATCTTATCTTGCAAAGTGGAGTGGGGTAACAACAAGCACCAAGTTAAGGGGTCTTGTTCTATTCTCAAATGCAAGAGCATAGAGAAATGTAGAGTACCTAAATATTATCAAGAGGAGTTGCATCGTGATATATTTTAACATATATGTGTGGCTTGATGTTGAGTGCCCAACACTTCTGTTCATTCATTGCAAGCCAAAGACAAATTATATTGACCAAATGATTAATTCATAGAAGTTGTGGGAAACTTTCAAGCTTATGTGATCTATACTCTTTTTGAAATTGAAAGAACTATAAAATCATATTCAAAGCTAATATGCTAGTGTCCATCTATAAAATTGTTTGAAATCAAACACACATTACATTAAGCTTATCAAATCCAATGTTAAGTGCCTATGCAAGGAACTTAAACCCAACATCACACACCAAACCAATTGAGCTTCCTCCCTTCCTAATAATAATTATAAGCAATTGAGGTTATCTTTCACATGTACTAAGAAAATTATGATTACCCAATTGAATGGTTTGTCATTCTATGTGCATACTATGAACAACACATATATTTTGAATGATTCAAAATATAAAAATTGTAACAAAAAGAAATTAATAACAAAAATGAAGAAGATAAAAATAGAATGACTCACACTCTTACTTCTATGGAGAAGAAGAAATGATAGATTAAATGAATACTGCCATAAAGAAATATAAATTTTTATAAGATCAAAAGGATGGTTTGAGAACAAAAAAAAGACAATACTCTCACAAATACACAAAGTGTAATTTTTCAATAAAATTATTATCTCTTTTATTATGCAATTTGTCCTTATATATAGAAAATACTTATATTGACCAACTACAAATAAGACAAAAGTCACACTAAACTAACATCAATTCTTGTACTTGTACTTATTGTACACTAAACTAACATCAATTCTTGTACTTGTACTTATTGTCTTGTGTAGTGACTGCACTAATTACATTGTATAGAATTAATGAAAATGTGGTTATAATAATAATACAAAAAGCCCAAAAGTCACATTCAACAAAAACAAATCAATAGTCACATTCAACAAGACAAATCAAAAGTTACATTTTTTACACCGATAAATTGCTTCTACACCCCCTCTTGAGTTGTGTATCCTCAATCAACCTATTATTTATTTTAATTTAAATTTACACTCGTCCTAATCATGTCATTACCTTTTAGGCCATTTTCCATCATGAAATTAGTTGAATTTGCTTTTGACTCTAAAAGGTAAATTATAAATAATTATCTAAACTTTTCAACGAATAAAAGATCACGTCAATCAAACTTCTAGAACTTCAAATATAACTAACAAAAAAATTATCGCCTACGAAAATAATATTTTCAATCAATATTGATTTGATTCTTTTTATTTCATTATTGAATAAATTCTTCTTATAAAGAGAGAACATCACAAGACCTCGTGAGGAAAGTTAGTAGTATAATTAATTTCTATAACTTGTGTATGACTATTCCTATATTACCATTTATCTATAAATGTATTTAATATTGACTTTTCCCTTAATCTTTCAAAACAAAATGATAATATTAACAAGAGATATATTTAACTACAAAATAAATAATAAATACATCTAATAATTTATAAAATAGATTATATTTAGAGACTGATATGAATATTGTGATGTCCAACTGCTTAAGTTTTCATATTTCATTGATGGACTATTATTCCTCTGACCAAATACATCCATTAGTTTTGCTCTTTATTTCATATATTAGTGGCTCATTATATTAGTGCCTTGATATTTTTGTAAATTACAATATATAAGGCCTAGAAATATGAGTCATGCGGCATTGTAAAAATGAAACTTTGAAGATCATTAATACTTTCTTGTTATCTCTTCTCTCTTTTTTCCCTTCATCTCAACTATTCAATATATTAGTTTTTATACTTTTGATTAATTTTATAACAGAGACAATATTCTCAAAATGAGACTTATAAGTTAGGAAGGGAGTACATAGCTTGAAGAGCTATGCACACAACGGGTGAGAGGCATCACCTATAAATGGTTGCCCATTGGAATTTCCAATCATTAACAAAATGTAAAAACACACACATAGTTAAAACAAAATGAGGGCAATGGGAAAACATGCAACAGCAAAAAATGTTATTTTCTTATGCACAAAACAACGGGTCTTGCTCTACCAGATTGCTTTTTGTTTCGTAGCAAACTAGCAAAATATTAGTGCATTTGTATAAATTATGAATGGTTGGTTACTTTATAATTAAGATAAATATTATAATATTAGAATATTTGAAAATTTATTATTCAGAATCCGTTTAATGCACAAATAAGATAATATTTAGATAACAATATAATAAAATATAAACAAGATATAATTATTATATCATGTGCTTGATGTCATAATGATATGATATAATATATATATATATATATATATATATATATAGGCTTAATTGCACTTTTGGTTCCCCTATTATAGGTGAAAATTGAAAGTAGTCCTTTCATTTTGCTTGTCCCCAGTTTTAGTCCTCAAACAGAATTTGAGCATGAGCTGTCATATTTTTAATGACGTGTCAATAAATTGTTGATGTGGCATACGCTGACATGGAATAAAGTTATTATTTTATTATTTCTGATTAAAAAAAAATAAATTTTATTTTAAAAAATCATTTTAATAATTATGAAATATTTATAAAAATACAATTAAAAATAAAATTAAAAGAAAACCCAATTTCTCTCTTCGACAAATTAACAAACACCACGTCTTCATTCTCCACAACCTTCTCTTTCTCCATCACTAACCCAAACAACCCCATCAAAGTACTGAACTTCATCACATTGAAAGTTGGAGTTTTATACTTTGAGTCAACTGAGCAGCGACAAAGCATCAAAGCTTTGGATAATCTCACATTCTTCGCGTTAAGGGAAGTGGGTGTTGTGAAAGTTGCGTTTTTGAAGCAGTTGGTGGTGGCGGGGGACACTGGAAACGAGGCATTGACACCGTGAACGGCGAATTTGGCGAGAACATCCGCTGCTTCTGCTGAAAAAAGTACTGAACTTCATCACATTGAAAGTTGGAGTTTTTATACTTTTGGATTTCAACCTGCTAGACCCAGGTTGCATTCTCACAATGTTTCGGATAATTCTGTTAGTGTAACTACTGGGAGAAAGAGAAGAAAGCGATGGGTGAGAGGAAGAAAGCGATGTCATCACCAAAGGAAGTGGGGTTGTTTGGGTTAGTGATGGAGAAAGAGAAGGTTGTGGAGAATGAAGACGTGGTGTTTGTTAATTTGTGGAAGAGAGAAATTGGGTTTTCTTTTAATTTTATTTTTAATTGTATTTTTATAAATATTTTATAATTATTAAAATGATTTTTTAAAATAAAACTTATTTTTTTTAATTAGAAATAATAAAATAATAACTTTATTCCATGTCAGCGTATGCCACATCAGCAATTTATTGACACGTCATTAAAAATATGACAACGCTCAAATTCTGTTTGGGGACTAAAACTGGGGACAAACAAAATAGAGGGACTACTTTCAATTTTCACCTATAATAGGGGGACCAAAAGTGCAATTAAGCCATATATATATATATATATATATTTAAATGACATGATATAATATATATATATATATATTTAAATGACAAAATAACTCATATAAAACACTTATATTTTTTTTTTCTAAATTAATGTGTAATTCAATTTTATAAATAAAGAAAAATATTTTAAATAAATAAATAATTTTTAAAAAATAAGTTGACTTTACAAAATAATTTTTTTTTTTAATTAAAACAAATCACAAATCACAACTAACTAAATGATTCTATTATATATGTTAGATAAGTTAAATAAAGATATAGTTAATATTATATATTCCAAACTACCCTTACAAAAAATTATATTGTGGGTAATAATGGGAATTGAAAAACTTATTATTGATAGGATTTTACAATATATATATATATATATATATATATATATA